>VMDO01002587.1:69187-97313 GCA_007922755.1 Pedetes capensis | reverse complement strand
ATGTATATACCCTAAAAATGTTGCATTCTAAATATAAATAATATAGTAATTTCCTCATATATGTTTTAATAGTTAATGGAATCACACATTTCATCTGGAATTCAAGATTAACCAATAGGCAGATGTATTACTTAACAAGAATGTGAGAGGAAAACCTACCAGAAGCATTATATTTAAAACAGATGGTTTAGAATTTGAACAGATTCAAAAAAGTTTTCAAATCATACAATAAAAAAGAAAAAGTCACTTTTAAAAAACATTTGGGTTACTTTATATTTCAGGAGGGAGATATGTTCAAATATTTTCTTTGGTTAAAATTATTCAAGTATGGAAAAAATTGATACTACAGGAGTAAACAGAATAAAAACCCAAAAAGGCTTCCATACACTTTGCATTCTGGGTACTATAAGATTGTGTGTCATTTTAATTTAAGATTCTATAATCAAAGACATTGCTAATGAAAAATTTAGGACAGGCATTTCTCCTTTATGTAGTGAAGCTTCCTGAATCACAAAATGTAAATTATACCTGGAAATGTTGTATCAAAGTGGGCTCTCCTATTTCCCATGCATTTGAAGGCACCT
This sequence comes from Pedetes capensis, assembly GCA_007922755.1. Lineage (NCBI taxonomy): Eukaryota > Metazoa > Chordata > Mammalia > Rodentia > Pedetidae > Pedetes > Pedetes capensis. The sequence goes on along the minus strand of VMDO01002587.1, from coordinate 96,729 downwards.
AGATATTAGCTGCTGGCCCAGAATATCTTGGAATTTTTTTTCCAACTATAAATACACATAAAGAAAATATCTCTGGTCTCCTAGGTAGATTTCATATTTGCTCTTATGTAAGAAGGCTCAATAGTTAGAAAATAAGGCCTTGGTGAGAGAAATGATGATGGATATCTCATGAAAATTTTGTCAGACCAATGACATTCTCATTGCAGTACATTTTTTCACCAACATAAGCAGTGTCTGTATACATGAAATTCACCAAATAGAACCTATAGGTACCAAACTGACTACATTTGTGGAAAGAGATGATAGAAAACCTCAATATCAAAAGTCAGAACAAGAACAGGTGCTGATTGTGAATCAAACCATCAACTGCTCATATACAGGTTCAAACTAAAACTAAAGAAAATTAGGACAAGTGTATGAGAGCCAAGGTATGACCTTGAATATATCCCACCTAAGTTCAGAGACCACCTCAAGAACAGATTTGATTTGTTAGACACTAATGATTGAAGACCAGATAAGTTGTGGCATGACATCAAAGACATCATTCATGAGGAAAGCAAAGGTTATTAAAAAGACAGGAAAAAAAGAAAAGATCAAATTACATGTCCAAAGAGACTCTGAAACTTGCCCTTGAATGTCAAGCAGGTAAAGCAAAAGGAAGACATGATGAAGTTAAGGAACTAACAATATTTCAAAGGACAGCTCAAGAAGACAAAATCAAATATTTTAAAGGCAGGTGCAAAGAGCTGGAGATAGAAAACCAAAGGGAAGAACATGCTCTGTTTTTCTCAAGTTTAAGGAATTGAAGAATAAAGTTAAGCCTCCAGTGGAGGGTTCTATGGGAAAAATATTAAATGATGCAGGAAACATCAAAAGAAGATGGAATGAATACACAGAGTCATTATACCAATAAGAATTGGTGGATGAGCAACCATTTCAAGAGGTTGATTCTGAAGGATGAAGTGGAAGCTGTCTGGAAGGAATTGTTGAAACACAAGGCTCCAGGAATTGATGGAATACCAATAGAGATGTTTCAACAAACAGATGTAGCACTGTAGGTGTTAACTGGTTTATGTCAAGAGATTTGGAAAATAGCTACCTGGCCAACTGACTGGAAGAGATCCATATTTGTGCCTACTCCCAAGAAAGGAGAACCAACCAAATGTGGAAATTATCAAGTGATATCATTAATATCACACACAAGTAAAATTTTGCTAAAGATCATTCAAAAGTGACTGGAGCAGTAGATAGACAGGGAACTACTGGAAAATCAAGCCAGATTCAGAAGAGGGTGTGGAACCAGGCACCCTACTGCTGATGTCAGATGAATATTAGCCAAAAGCAGAGAATACCAGAAAAATATCTATCTATATTTTATTGACTATGTAAAGGCATTTGACTATATGGATCATAACAAATTATGGGTAATGCTGGGAAGAATGGGAATACCAGAGCACTTAATTATACTTATGAGGAATCTGTACATGCATAAAGAGGCATTCAAAGAGAACAAGGAACACTACCTGGTTTAAAGTTGAGAAAGGTGTGCACCAGGGCTGTATCCTTTCACTATACCTCTTTAATCTCTATGCTGATCAAATAATATGAGAACTGGACTTTATGAAGAAGACTACAGCATCATGATTGGAGGAAGACTCATTAACAATCTGGGTTATGTAGATGGCTCATCTCTGGTTACTGAAAGAGAAGAAGATTTGAAACATTTACTGATGAAGATCAAAGAACACATCCTTCAGTATGGATTGGGCCTCAACATCAACAAAACAAAAATCCTTACTACTGTGTCAGTATACAACTTCATGATAAATGGAGAAAAAATTGAGGTTGTCTAAAATTTTGCTTTACTTAGTTCTACAATCCACATTTACGGAAGCAGCAATCAAGAAATTAAAAGACACATTGCCTTGGGAAAAGCTGTTGCAAAAGACCTCTATAAAGTGCTGAAAAGTAAAGATGTCATGTTGAAGATGAACGTGTGCCTAACTCATGCCATGGTATTTTCAACTGCATCATAGGTTTGTGACCACTGGACATTGAATAAGGGAGATAGGAGAAGAATTGATCATTTTGAGTTATAGTGAAGGAGACAAATATTGAACATTCCATGGACTGCCAAAAGAACTGACAGATCTGTTCTAGAAGAAGTACAAGCTGAGTGCTCCATGAAAGCAAGATGGCTAGACTGCATCTTATGTATTTTGGACGTATGAGGAGGGACCAATCACTGGAGAAGGATATCATGTTTGGGAGAATGCCAGGTCAAGCAAAAACAGAAGACCCTCAACTAGATGTATTGACACAGTGTCTGCAACAATTAGCTTAAACATAAGAAAGATCATTGCCTGACCCAGAGTTGGGGAACATTTCATTCTACGGTACATAGGGATGCTATGAGTTGGACCTACTCACCAGTCTCTAACACCAATCTCTAACAATAACAAATAATAACATGTCTAATTTTAATTTGTTGCTAAAATTGTATTGTAGAGATAGCAAAGTAAAATTAAGGTGAATAAAAATAGTTGAAACTTGCCCATCATTCTTGTATATTTATTGTACTTTCAGTTCTATGCTAAATGCAGGGTATTTCAGGGCCATTTCCCTGGGGTTCAGCATTCTTGAATGGAACACAGCCTATGAGTTATAGACACTGGGAATAAGGAAAAATAAGCCTGGAACCCAAGTAGGTCCTGTCTCAAAAGTGGAGATATCTCCAGGCTATTAGTCTTCTGATCTGATGGAGGACTTTCTAAACTCTTGTGACTGTCTCTCAAAAAAATGTCCCAGTCCTGATTTCCACTGTTCTTTTGGTCTGTGGGCCTTTCTTTTGATGTTAGGTAGAATTTAAAGCTACAACTGCAAACTGTGAGGGATGTCAAAATTTATGGCATTGTAAATATTCTGATTCTTCATTTAAAATATGCATAGGATTTGTACTGGAAATAGATCATTCTATACTGAAATCTTAAAGCACTGATTTTCATATACCTCACTGAGTTTGAAACAATTTAGAGCACTCTTATGATCATTTCATACTATTTAGGCAAAAAGAAAGTAAGTTAATAATTAAATTCTTAATAGTTAAATTGGGATATGTACAAAAGATGTTTAAAATCACTCTTATAAAATATGATTTTAGGAATTATTTCAAAAATGATTCACTTTTTAAAAACATTGTATCAAACAACATATTAGTTTTTAAAAGATTCCCTGCATCATTAGTAGACTTTTTAGCAATGTAAACAGAACCCAAACTTTGAAATCAGACATGACAATTGAAAACATATCAGAAAAAGAATTACAGATTTTCAAACTCTAAATCTGGATAACAAGGATGCTGGAGTTTATTTTGCCTTGATATTCTTCTACCCAAAATTTTGTAGCTTTGGCAGCCCTTTTTGGAATGAATCTAAAAACCCATACTTCTATCTGCCAGTCCTACAAAATAATCCTCTTCCATCTTACCTCTTCCCCACGTATCAGAGAGAGCTAAATGCAGTGTGGGCTTTTTATAACCTCATAGTTCTTTTTTTTTTTTTTTTTTTCTCTTTTTCATAGTCTGTTCTAACAGACACTGAAGATGGCCAGCTAAGTCCCTGCTGGGCTTCTATTGACCTTACTTGTAGAACACTCTTATAATTGTATGTGAAGCTTGCTTCTGAGTAAAGTACATATTAGGGGAATGGGACAGGCTGTCTGAACACGATTGTACTCAAGGGAAGTTCCTGGTGTAATTCTGACGTGGTCTTAGCTTTCCCTGTTGCTGGCTTAGAATTTGCCTTTTGGGGGTCTGCTAGGTTGTTCACCATTCACTTATCTGTGTTTTTAGCTTCTAAATATTCATTGTTGCTATTGTATTCTGATTCAGCTCTGGGATGATGATAATAGACTTCTCTTTTCCTGAGTGTCATGAGATCCTATTGGTCATGGTTTATATTTTATTATATTTTGTTGTATTTAATTTGTAAAGGCTTACCCAGTGATGTTTTATACAGTTGTAAAGCTTGTCCATTTGACAAAGGTGCTTGGCCCGGGAATGAATGGAGATCAGCACTCAGCCCTGCTCTGCTCCCTAAGCCATCCTCCCACAGCTCTGAGTCTTCCCAGAGTGGGCATCTTTTTGTTGTCTTTGCAGGGAGTACCTTTTCTAGCTCATACCAAGATGTTACTATAGAGGCTATCCCTATCAGGACCTATCTTGTCCCATCCTGGGTCCTATGGGTGATATTCTCCTCCATAGACTGCCCATTTATGTCCTACTTGGAAAGGCTTCCTGAAAGCCATTCCACATACAAATCCATTTGTCTATTTTCTTTCCAGACTGCAACCTGTACAGGGTCCTGGAGGAGTGGGCCAAAACTATAATTCTTCCCTGCTAGTAACTGGACCATCCTCTGTACACCAGCTGAGTTCCAGTATCTAAGTTCTTCCACTGGTTAATCTCCTTCCTGTATCCAAATCTAATACATCCCCTCTTCCTCAGCAAAAAGAAGGTATTCACTCTGTGAGACAGTAGGACAGGGTATCTGATAAGTGAGAGACAAATACACAGCCAAAAAGCAGCAAGGACTCATGGGAGAAGACCGCATGAGTGAGTAAGTTCAAAAATATGGTTTTGCTCTCATGACAACTAGATGGCTCAGGCTATGAAAAGAAAACACACAGTTCTGGAAATGACTTCTGCTCTTGCCCCAGGGCCTCTTGGGCAACCTTGATCCACAGCTGTGGCTCACCACTGGAATCTGACAGGTATTTCTTCCTCCTGCTCTGTCACGTCAGATGGGACCATTAGCTTCCTATACTTGCTAATCTCTTTTCATTTTTGTTGTTGTTGTTGTTGTTGTTGTTGTTGTTGTTGTTGTTGTTGTTAGGTGCCATCAACTCAGGTCTGACTCTAGTGACCCTAAGTGCAATAGAATGAAACATACATTGCCTCTGGGCCAGATACATAATCTCTGTTATGTTTAAACTCATTGTTGCAGCTACTGTGTCAATCCATCTAGTTGAGGGTCTACCTTTGTTTCATTGACCTGCCACTCTCCCAAACATGATGTCCTTCTCCAGGGATTGGTCCCTCCTGACTACGTGTCCAAAATATATAAGATGCAGTTTAGCAATCCTTGCTTCCAAGGAGCATTCTGGTTGTACTTCCTCTGGGATAGATCTGTTGGTTCTTGTGGCAGTCCACGGTATATTTAATATTTGTCTCCAACATCATAATTCAAAAGAATCAATTCTTCTCCTGTCTCCATTATTCAATGTCCGTGTAATTTGACCTTATTTTTCTTTCCTTGTATTTTAATAACCTTTTGCTCTCCTCATGAATGATGTCTTTGTTGTCATGCCACAACTCATCTGGTCTTTGATCATTGTCGTTGTTTGGTGCTGTCGAGTTGGTATTCGACTCATAGTGGCCCTACGTAGGGGCCACAACAGGCAAAACACTATTGTTAGTGCTTCTCTGCTGTTCATAGGGTTTTCAATCATTAGGGTCTAACAAATCAAATCTGTTCTTGAGGTGGGCTCTGAACTCAGGTGGGATATACTCAAGGTCATACCTTGGCTCTCATACACTTGTTCTAATTTTCTTCAGTTTTAGTTTGAACCTATATATGAACAGTTGATGGTTTTATCCACAATGGGCACCTGTTCCTGTTCTGACTTTTGATATTGAGATTTTCTATCATCTCTTTCCACAAATGTAGTCAATTTGGTGCCTGTGTGTTCCATCTGGTTAATTCCATGTGTATTGTTGCAATTTATGTTGGTGAAAAAATGTTTTTGCCATGAAAATGTCATTTGGTCTGACAAAATTCTGTCATATGATCTCCAGCATTGCTTCTGTCAACAAAGCCATGTTTTCAACAACTGAGCCACCTTCTTTTCCCACTTTTACATTGTAGTCATCAGTAAATATCAGTGCATACTGATTGCCTGTTTAATCTATTTCAGATTGCAGAAGCTGGTAAAAATCTTCCCTTCATTTGTGGCCTTTGTGGTGGGTGTGTAAATTTGAACAATAGTCATATTAATTGGACTTTCTTGTAGGCATATGGGTATTATTCTGTCACTGACAGCATTGTACTGCAGGACAGATCTTGAGGTTTTTTTTTTTTTTTATGATGAATGCAACCCGCTTCTCTTAATCTGTCACTCTCAGCATGGTAGATCATATTATCTCATTCAAAATGGCCTATGCCAGTCCATTTTAGCTCACTGATGCCTAGAATGTTGATGTTTATGCATTCCATTTCCCTTTTGATAATTTCTAATTTTCCTAGGTTCATACCATGTATATTCCATGTTCTAAGTATTAATGGATGTTTACAGTTGTTCCTTCTCACTTTGAGCTGTGCCACATCAGCAAATGAAGGTTCCTGGGCCTTTGTTCCATTCCTGTCATTGAGGTCAGCTCTACTTTGAGGAGGCAACTCTTCCTCAGTCATCTTTTAGTGCCTTCCAACTTGGGGATTTTTCTGGCACTATATCTAACAGTGTTCCTCTGCTATTCATAGGTATTTCAATGGCTAATTTTGGGGGGAGTGGATTAGCCAAGTCCTTCTCCCTAGCCTCTCTTAGTCTAGAAGCTCAACTGAAATCTGTCTATCATGGGTGATCCTGATGGAATCTGTAATACTGGTAGCATAGCTTTCAACATCATAGTGACATGCAAGCCCCTACAGTCTGGCAAACAGATAAATGGGAGTGCTAGTCCCTAAGTGCTCCCAAATCCCTGAGGGATCATCAAGGTCTATGAAAATAGTTTCCTTATTAAAATGTCTTCAAGAATCCTAGGTGAGACTATGGTTAGTTTCCAATCAGGCCCCTTGCTGATACAACATTATAAAATTCCAAAACCCTATGGACAAAGAGAAAATCCTATAAGCTCAGAGGCACAGTTGGAGGTTTGGGGAAATATTGCCAGAGAATGGGTTTAGATTTCTCAGTAGCAGCGGTGGAGGCTAGAAACCAATGGAGCAATTTCTTAAAATACTAAATGGAAAGTGTTTTCAATCCAGAATTATGTTCCCAGTCAGAAGATTGGTTAAGTATGAAATACACTGAAGGCATTTTCAGACATTCAGGGTCTTTAGGAATTTACCGTCTGAACATCCTTTCTTAGGAAGCCACTGGAGGAGATACTTTACCAAAACAAGAGGGTAAACAAAAAGGAAGACCTGTGACTCACTAGCAACAGAGCAGCAGAGGGACACAGCTCAGTATTATCACCTAGCCTGAGGAGTTCCCTAGTTGAGACCTCTACTCAGGTTAAGCTGGGTCCTTGGCTTTGTCACAGAAATGAATGTCTGGATGAGTCAGAGAGAGTGAAACAAGGTCATAGAGTGTATCAAGTATACACTTTAGAGTACCTGGGGCACTCAGAGAGAGATACACATCCATGACCTGTATGTGGGGTTCCCACGAGAGAAAAGAGGAACCCCTGGGCAAGTGTTCCCTCTGGTTTTATTGGGCATTCCCCATGTGATGTCAGTCCTGGGCCCCCAACTCTAGGTGCCTAGTATTACATAAGCCTCAAACTCCAGCTAGCAAGGCCCCTGTCAGAATAGGGAGGTGCCAATAAGATTGAAAGAAGAAGTTCCATTGTTTAGGTTTTTCTATTGGATAAACTTCCCCTTAGTAAGACGAAATTGTAAGGTGGTTCAAGAGGTACATTACATAGGTTTAAAAAAGAGTCACAAGGGAGTTGCCTGGGAGTATGTCAAAGAAGCACAGAATTACAGGGAGAAAACAAGGTCAGACTCATAGGTTACATACATTTTGGCCCCAAGCATGTATTATTGCTATTTTAACATTTTCATTCTCTAAAATCTCTCTCAAAAATGACATCTCTATGCAAGTAGTCCTCACAGCTGTTTTCTTGGTAGTTGTGCAAACTTCTTGACTCTCAGCTGGTGAGATTCAAAACAGTTCTTGGGTTGAAAGCTCTTTCCCTTTCATGTCTCCCAGGTATCCCTGGGTTTTTCTTTTCTTTTCTTTTCTTCTTTTTTTAATCCTACCTCAAAGCCTAGCTGTAACCATGTGGTTTCTAGGCCTTTGGAACTTGTTTTTGGGAGGAATTTGGAAGAGGTTTGGAGATGCAGGCAAGAGAAGCCCTGGAAGGCTTGAGGGGCAGTTCTGGTAAGAGTGTTGCAGAAAAATTTAAATAAAAAATTAAGATGTCATAATGTTTGCTTAAATGTAATTGCTAGAACTTAATGTTCCTTGTTTAAAACTTACACATTCCATCCTGTAAGTCACCTCTAGTCTCCTTGCTTATCTATTTCAATGATAACTTCCACCCTGTTAGCCACTTCCCAAATTCTTACAACTGCTAAACTCAGTCTATTGAATGTGCTCTCCACCCTGTAAGCCACATCCCAATTCTTGTATCACATAGATGTTACCTGCCTATTTCCATGGTAACTAGCTTAACCCACCTACAGATGATCACGTAGGCTGTGCACGTGTGGCTTCAGCTAACAGCTCCCACTCTGTAAACTATATAACCCCAGGAGAACTGGGGTTCAGGGTCAGTCCAGAGAGGACTTGTTTCTGTGTGTTGACCTTGCTATAGCAATACATTTTTAACCCAATTCCTGAGTCTCTTGAAGTACTTTCAGTTTTCTTACACCGCTTCAAGAGTAAGGAGGACCAGAACGCCCCAGCTGTTAGAAGTGCGAGCGGTCATGGTTTTAGAGGAAAATGAAGACTGATGGACATTGTTTTAAATAGCTAGCTTAGGCATTAGTAAGCAATCTGGAGGAAAAGGGGACTGAAAATGGTTCCTGCAGTTTTGCATGATGAAGAAGCCATATGCATCTCTGAGGACAGTGGAAGAACATTTTCAAGTGGGTCCCATACCCCACCTAAGTCCCCTGAAGCCATTTATAAGACAAAGATCCTACACCCATATCACACTAGGTGCCCGAGCTGAGTGCCCAGGGCTGATGTCACACTGGGTGTGCCCTAGTTTGGATAAAACTAGAAGGATCATGTGCCCATGCTCTCTTCTTCCACAAACTTTTCTTCTGTTCCTCTCTTGTCTCCCCCCTGCCTTGCTCTCTGCTACTCTGCTCTTCTCTCTCCAATGACCATGTGCCCATCTCTTCCTTCTCTTGGGCTCGCCATCTTTTTCTAGCCAAGGCACCTTTCCTTCTAAAAGCCTGCTTAACTCTTGTGTTCTCTGGCTTCTTTATCTTCCCCTGGGGAACAGAACCATCCTTATGTTGATTTACTCAGGAAATGTGGGTTTTTCCAAGTTCCTTTGCAGATCTACTTAAGTTTCTTCAGGTGCCTCAGTTTTCTCTATAACTATTATTTTGTTCTGCTGTACACAGGGTCACTATGAGTTGGACCTGACCTGATGGCACCTTTCACCACCACCACCACCACCAACAACAATTCTTTAAAGTTGTACTATCTTTAATAAACCTATTCTATACTCTACCATAATTTCTGTCTCTGCTATAAATTCTTTTATATGCCAAATATAAGGACTGAGGTTTTGCTGCCAGATTCCTGGACCTATGCTCTGGACCCGCCTACCCATATTTCCCTAATAACAATTGGACTACAGGTGATTTGTGTTATATTCTAATAACAACAACAAAATTGTCTGCATTTTGTTCATTCCCTAAAGATTTCAGCAAGGCTGCATTTAAAAGATAAGAACTAAATAACTTGACAGAAGAAATATCATGAGCAATAAGATATAGGCTGTGTGGCATGACTGTTACTTGCTGCTTTTAGCCAGATTTATGAGGAATATATAGGGCAAAAGACACAGAAAAAACAGTTCTGAAAAATGTGCAGTTTAAAGAGGGAAAAACCTGCAGTTTTTCTGAAGTTACTGTGGACAAGGCTGCTTCAGTTTAGGCCTTAATAGTTGATGAGATAAGCCACAGGCAAAAAAGGCCTTGACCTATTTGTTGAAACAACAACAAAAAATTCCCTTGGGACACAGAAGGAGTTGGCCAGACCTCTCCCATCGTAGGGCTAAGGGCATAAAAAGGGAGTATCTGAAAAGCTATCTCCCAGATTTAAAAAGGGAGCACCTGAAAAGCTAGTGTGTCCAGGATGCCCTGCTGAAAGGGGACCACCCAGGGAAACGGTTTCTTGGCCTGGACATATGGAGGCCATGGTCCAAAAGGGCCCAGCTACTTCTTGAGCTAGCAGCAACCCTCAGCAGTATCAAGGTAGCGCTGGTTTTGTAGGCATATATAATACGAGAATTAAGGGGTTATGCAGGCTGCCACCCACAGAAGCCTATGGGGCCAGGCAATGTGTACCAGGGTCAGGTCCCCTGGGGAGAACCCCTGAAGAGCTGATGAGTGAAGCTTTGAGAGTGGAGCCTAAGCAGCAATGGAGACCTCAGAATGTTGGAGATGCCAGCACTATGAAGTGTCTGCCCAGGAAGCTGCTGGTAAAAAGTGGAGCCAGCAAAGTAGGGTTGTTTGCAACAAGGCCAGATGGGTATAGCTGCCCAAGCCTGTTCGAGCCCAGATGATCCCAGATGCCAGACTTAAGCTGAAAGAATTTTTCTGCAGGTTATGGATCTTGCTACACAACCAACCTTTCCTTTCTGTGCCCCCATCCTTCCCTTTAGGAATGGGAATGCTTAGTCTGTCTTATACTTATACTTATAGAAGTATGTAACCTGTTTTTTGTTTTTCAGGGGCCCACAGCTAAGTCTGCCTTGAGTTTCAGTGGAGACTTAGACTTGGACTTTTGAACATGGTTGAGACTATTGAGGCTTTGTGGACTCTTGAAATTGGACTGAGTGCATTTTGCATGATGAGATGGCCATGATATTTGAGGATCAGGGACCGAGTGTTATGGTTTGGACCTAAATTGTCCCCCAAAGATCATGTCATTTGGTTCCTCTGTTAGTGGTGCTGTCCTGGGAGGTGGTACGGCATTGGGAGATGGGGCTAGCTTGGTGGAAGTAAGTCTTTAGGGGTGGGCCTTGGGAAGTTTATACCCTGGATCTGCATCCCTGGTCTCTCTGCATTCCTGCTCTGCCATGCAATGAGGTCATCTGTACAGGCCCTGCCACCACTGCTGCTGCTACCATGCCTGCCTGCCATTATTGTAGACTGAGTCTCTGTGAGCTCCCTATAAACCTCTCCCCCTTAAGTTTGTTTGAGTGGGTTTTTCTGCTACAATGAAGATAGCTGACTCATACACATAGTAAATATAAGTGTAATTATTAATACCATGTTGTTGTTGCTGTTGTTAGGTGTTGTCGAGTTGGGTCTGACTCAGAGCAACCCTACATAAAACAGAATGAAACACTCTCCGACACTATGCCATGCCTGGCACAATTGTCAGTGCTTCTCTGCTATTCATAGGGATTTTCAATGGTGGATTTTTTCAGGAGTGGATTGCCAGGTCCTTTTCCATAGCCTGCAGCAACTGGTATTGCCAGGCAGTTTCCCATCCAAGGACTAACCAGGCTGACCCTGCTTAGCTTCCAAGGTTCAGTGGGATTGGATGCTAGGGTGCTATGGTTGCAGACCATTAATACCACAGAAGACAAAATTTTTGCAAAAATGAAAAAAGTAATTATAGTAAACTGGGGATAATGTAAATACTATTAATTTAAACAAAATTAATATACTAAGTTAATATTGTTATACTTATTAAAATAAATATTTTTGTGCATATATATGTATGAGTGTATGTATGAGTATGTATGAATATCATGTGTGTATATATTTGTGTGTATGTATATGTGTATGCATTTGTAGATATGTGAGCATGTACGTGAAGTGAGTGGGTGAGTGTGCATATGTGTATGAATGCATGTGTGCATGCCTGTGCATATATTTGTGCACAGATGGTGGACCTGGGGGAGAGACAGAAGGAATCTATGCAGAAGAGAGAAAAGATAATGGTTAAAATCAACAAATCAAGAAATATGACTATAAATCTGCTACTGAGATATATAAGCATAAACTTAAAGAGTCCACTGGAAGAATCAAAAGTAGTTGTCATCTGATAGTAGGAAATGGGAGGGAGCTATGGTGCAAAGAATTGTTTTGTTTTTAGTTGTTTGTAACAAACCTTATAACTTTAAGTTCTGTGCAGGTATAATTTTGAAAAATGTAAAAACTAAACTTGGTATAATTTAAGATAAAATATTTAGCCAATTGTAGTGGTACACGCCTATAATCCCAGTACTTTGGAGGCTGAGGCAGGAAGAACTTCATGAGTTCAAGGCCAGGCTGATCGATATAGCATGTTCCATGATAAGAATCTCTCTCTCTCTCTCTCTCTCTCTCTCTCTCTCCCCTCCCCTGTATGTATCGTTTGTATGTATGTGTGTGTGTGTGTGTGTGTGCGTGTGTATACATACACACACGCACGCACACACACACACACACACACATATATATATATATATAGTTGGTAGGTGCTGTCCAGTCAGTGTCCAACTCATAGCAACTCTATGTACAACAGGAGAATCACTATTTTCAATGTTTCTCTGCTATTCATAGGGTTTTCAATGGTAGATTGATTTTTGGGAGTAGGTTGCTGGGTCCTTCTCCCAAGCCTACAGTATCTGGTGTTCCCAAGACCTGACCCTGCTTAGTTTCTGAGATCTGACAGGATCAGATGCCGCAGTGCTATAGATGCATATATACATATACATATATATTAACTGTATATATTAATATAACACAAATAATTTAATTTTATGTTATAAGAGAAAAGCAAAATGCAAGTTATATATTCAGTGTTAAGCTCCCCCATTAAAACAACAAGAAACCAAAACCTATATATGGGGGGAAAAAGATGTGACAGTAATATGGTTTACTTTTCTTTTTTAGAATTTGCCTTATTAATTGATCTTTCATAAAACAAAACTAAAGCCAAAACCATTACTGACTGGATGTGAAATAAGAGAAGTGGCAGAAAATGTGCATGCCATGCTACCCTAGGCTGGCTCCCAGCTGTTGCCAGGTGATAGGCTCAGCACTCACACAGCTTTATCTCTGAACCTGTCAGGGGCAAACAGAAAACCTGTCTCCTTCCCAAGCATGCTCAGAGTTCTCTGTGTTCTCATCTCTCCTCAGTCCTTGGCCTCCTAGACTTAACAAGTAAGTGGGTTGAGTTGTGTTCCCCAAAATGATGTGTCCAAGTCTTAATCCCAGGTACCTGTGACTATAATTTATTTGGAAATAGGGACTTTGCAGATCTAAGTTAAGCATCTCCAGATGAGATCACCCTGGTCCTAGGGAGGGTTCTAAATCCAATGGCCAGTTTCCTTATTGTAAGAGAAAAGAAAGGGAAATTTGAGTGACAGACACAGAAGAAACACAAGGAAAGAGGCCCAGTAAAGATGGATTCAGAGACTGGAGTAAGAGTAATACAGCCACAAGCCAAGGAATACCAGCAGCCACTAGAAGATGGAAGAGAAAGGAAGGATTCTCCTCTTAAACTTTTAGAGGGAGCATAGCTGGGCCAACACTTTGATTTTGGATTTTTGGGCTCCAGATCTCTGAGAGAAAAAGATTTGTTGTTTAAACCATCACACTTTGTGGTCATTTCTTACAGTATCCCTAGGAAATGAATACAACAGACCAGTGCTAATGGAGGAGATACATATGTTTTGAGGGTAGGGGGAACGATTTTACCCCATATGATCACCCAAGGTCACAAAGTTCATAACCATGTTCACATTGTTCTAAACTAATTCTTGAGATGATGAGATCCAATCGCTCAGGCCATTTATATAATCAGAACAGAGCCAAAAGTGACTTCACTGTGGGACACTTAGGGAAGTTTCCTCCCTTTTCCTTATTATGTGGCCTGTTTCCCAAAGCCCAGTAGAGATTTCATTCATTCTTTGGCTTTCTTGCTGGCCGTGGGGATGTCTACATCTGACGTTTGAAAAGGATGAGAACATCGATGGGTGGAAGCTGAAACTATTGTTTGTTTAGACACAAGTACACAGAGAGACTGAATGAAATGGTATGATCTCAGAGGGTGGATTGGAAATGGAAGGAAACTTTTAAGGTTGGTCCTATGGGACTGCTAGAAGTGTGCTCCCTCTCTCCTTATGCAGCATTCCCTATGACAAGTCACCATACATTCATCAGTTTGATATAATGGAAGAAAGGATTTCTCCAATCCCATATAGGGTTCAATCTATTTACTAGGGGAAAATTCTTTGGAAGTATGTATATATTTGCTATTAAAACAAAATGAGGAGAAAGTTTTTTGCTACATATTTTTTGATTAACGTACATATATGATTTTTTGTACTTTGTCTTGCTTGACTGTTTATATTAGATCTTCATCATCATTCTTCCCTTGGGTGGTAAGAGAGTGATTTCTTTATTAGGTCTCAGTGACCTACTCATCACATATCAGTGTCACTAAATATAGAATTGCCTACTCAAATTCAGCCTGTTCTCAAATATACAGAAGAAGAGCTGGCCATTGTGGTGCACACCTGTAATCCCAGTACTGAGGAGGCTGAGGCAGGAGGATGGTTCCAAGTTCAAAGCCAGCTTGCTGTATGTAGCAAGTTCCAGGCCAGCCTACGGGACACAATGAGACTGTCTCAAAAACACCAAAGGAAAAAAAATATCAAGCAAACAAACAAATAAACAAAATAAACAAATACAGGGAACAAACTAGATCCTACTTAGAATTTTGTCAAGTCAGAAAAATCAATGTTTGAATGACAAGCATTGTATTTTATTTTACCTGAATGACTCAATAGGCTTGGAAAAACTTTTGAGCATATATATATATATATATATATATATATATATATATATATATATGTATGTATATGGCTGGGATTTAGCTCAGTTGGTAGAGCCCCACTCTGCAGTCTGAGGTCCCGAGTTTGATTCCCAGCACCCAAAAATGGGAGAAGGATGTGGCAACCCACTCCCAAGGCAATCCCCAAACAATCTGCCATCAAAAACCCTATGAGGGTCACTATGAGTCAGACATGACTCAACGGCACCTAACAACAATATATATATTTTGTCACAGGACTGGGGGTTGAACCCAGGGCCTCATGCTTGCATGCTTTGCAAGTGCTGTACCACTGAGCTGCACCCCCTAACCCCCTCCCCCCTTTTATTTATTATTTTACTTTTTGAGACAGGGTCTTACTAAATTATACAGACTGCCTCTGGTGTCGAACTTGAGATACTCCTGCCTCTGTCTCCTGAGTTGCTGGGATTACAGGCATGTGTCACCATGCCCGGCTCTTATTTATTTATTTATTTATTTAATTTTTGAGACAGGGTCTCCTTATGTAGTTTAGGCTGGCCTCCAACTCATGATCTGCCCTCAGGCTCCTGAGTTTTGGGTAACAGTTATGTACCACAATGCCCTGCTAACTTCTTGGTATTTTGAGAGCAGATGACAGTACTGATTTTGGACTAGAAAGGAAGAAGTTCTCCTTTTCTCATCCATCCTCATCTGCACTCACAGATTTTTTTTTTGTTGTTGTTGTTGTTGTTTTTACACAAGGCAGTGTAGTTCTGGTATATCAAAAGTACACAATAATTAGGCCATATTTCCCATTTTATTCAGAAGAGACCTGGTATGAGTCTGTTGTCTTGGTGTAATTACTAAGGGACCCCTGTCATTCTGTATACTGTCCCTGTTTAGATAATAATGTATATGCTTATTTTTAATACATATTGAATGACTGAACAAATATGTGAATGAATGAATTCCCAGCCTTATCCAACATGAGGAAAACAAAAGTGTCTCACCTGTAGTGTTCTGCGTTATGTTATCAAAAAGAAATTTGGTGAGCAGTGCTGTACCCAGGAGCGTAATTCCACCATAGAAATAAAGATTCAGCTTTCTTAATAAAGAAGTAAAAATCTTCCTGTTCTTTCCCCAGGTCTCTTCACTCTTAACTTTCTCCATTTCTTCTTGAGAAAAATTCACACAGTGATCAGGTCTGACAGAGCCATGGGGCCATTAAAATTCTGGGGAGGGAAAGGCTGTGGGGATAGAAACAGGGAAACCCTATGGGTCACCAGATTTTGGCATTATTTTCTTATTTTATGGGATTTAACTTTAACCTGGTGGTGAGAGTTACAAGATTTATCTCTGAAGCCAATATTGGCTCCATTTGATCAAGAGTTTGACTTAAGTTGAGTTTCAAAAGTGGGATTAATATTTTAGCTATCATTTTATTTGGTTTGTCTTTTGACCTCTTTATTTCAGAACGTGTTGAAATCATGGGACAAGAAGTCTTTTAACATGTATAAAATAAACTACTACTGGGGCTTCAGACACTTGGTAGGAACAAATGCATATTTACAGAAGTTTTTTGAGCACCCTGACAGCAGGCAGAGCCTGTTGCTGAAATCCTGTCCTCCAGACAGGAAGTGTGACACAGGCACTCTAATCAGCATTAGCAGAAGTTGTGAGGCCAAGGGCCTGGTGGACGAACAAAGGTCTCTGAAGCTATGGGCAATTGCTCCCAGGTTTACTTAACACCTGTGAACCAGGAGGAAAGTTTATGGCATAGGATCCTGCAAAGGGAACAAATGCCTAAGGGAGTAGAGGAAGCTAATTAAGGAGGAAAATCAGAAGCCTGCTGGGATTTCATTTCCTTAAGAACTCCTGACAATTATGGGCTGATTTACCAGGCTCTGCTGATGTCATTTTGTGGTGCTACTCCAGTTACAAATCCCCACCAAATGTCAGTTCAGGCATCTGAGAACACCTGCTGGGACAGCAAGTCCGATCTGAAGCCTGCGACTGCAGAAAAGACAGAGCACCAGGCTAAGGAGGAAGGGAGGAAGTCCTGTCCTCAGACTGTTAGCCAGATCAGAGATAACCTAAGCAGATGTGAACCTAAGGTAGCTCACAGGGAGGTGTTTCAGGATGTCAGAGAGCCTGCAATAAAATGCAGAGCCAAGAAATACTACTAAAGAATGCATGTCCCAGAAGTCATAACCTCGGCCTTTAGCAAACTTGCAGGAAGTGGGGGTATAGGATGAAATGAGGATCAAGGTGGGTCAGGAGCAGAGTTAAGGTGAAGAACAGAGCTCCTGCCCCACATGCCCTTCACAGAGGATACTTTGGGGCAAAGTCGGCAGAGCACCTATCTGCAGAGAGGCACACTGTAAGGGTGGAGAGAAAGGCCAGGTTCAAGGATGAGTTTAACAGGGTAGGACAAGGGCTCAGACTCTTAATGGAGGTCTCACCTACCTCTACATGAGGAACCAAGTCATCATTGAAAATGTTACTTCATCATGAAGAGGTAGAGCTGGCAAGGTGGAACATGCCTGTAATCCCAGCACTTCAGAGGTTGAGGCAGGAGGATCACTTGAGCTCAGGAATTTGAGACCAGCTCGTGCAACATATTGAAACTTCATCTCAAAAAAAAAACACCAACACCACCAACAAAAAACCCCTAAAACCAAAACATACACATCAAACAAGATAAAAATGAAGAGAAATCGGGCTCATATAAATTGAGAGATATCTTTCTTTTTAAATTTGCAATACTGGGGGCTGAACCCAAGGTCTCACATAAGTGTCCTACCACTATACTGTACTTTACCTCTTTTAAAAATTTTGAGACAGGGTGTTGCTAAATTGTACAGGCTGCCCTTGGCCTCAAACTTGGGATCTTTCTTCCTCAGGCTCCCTAGTCATTGGACCATGAGGTGAAGTGAGAGGTTTCTTGAATATCCCCCTCCCTGGCGGGCTGGGGGTCAACCCAGGGTCTTGTGCATGCTAGGCAAGCACTCTACCACTGAGCTATATCCCCAGGCCTTTCTGGAGCTCTTGAATAAACCCCAAATATCTTTCCACCTTCTTGTTTGGAACTTGATTCTTAAGACCTTCATACTTTGTAACCTATAATTGTTTCAAGTGGCTCAAATCTCATTTTATCTGCCTGTCACCTTACAAAAGACTAGTCTTTGTTTTGATAATGAGTAAAACTGGGGTAATTGTAGCTAAGGAAGGGGAATGTATAGAGTGATTACGTTCTGGGCTTTGGATAGAGAGGGATGCTGATTTAAGTAGCTGCTTTGCCACTTCCTAGACATTTTCTCATCAGTAAAGTGAAGCTAATGACAATTAGGGATTAAATGAGATTTAAACCTATGTCTTTACTTAGTAAGCTCTCATTGTATGAGACCACATAATTTATAAATGGATTTTTTAAGGGGAAAATGACTATTGTTCCTTCAAATGCTGGAGACTGGGGTCTTGATCTCCCTGATTTACTCTCTCCAGTCTTCTCTAGGAATTTATCATCTAGTCAATCATTAACAGATTGTGACTTTGCCTGCCCAAGTTCCCACCTGGGAGATCTTTTATAATAGATGTAAATCTCATTAAATCCCCTAGGGCTAGTAGTGAGTCTGAAGGTGGGAAGATAAAAATAAATTTACCCTTCCTATCTTTTTATGTCTAGGCTGCACAAATGACATCGTCATAATAGAAATATCATCAAAACACAGGATTTGGAGGGCAGTGAAAATACTACCAAAAGACAAAATTACAGTTTAGCTTAATCTTAATTGGCCTTATTTTTTATTCTAGACCCAGGCAATACTTCATTCCATAAAATAGAATAATTACTCCAATGAGCCAAACCTGGGAGGTTGATTTTATAGTCAGAAAAGAGCTGAAGATAGCAGAGACAAAACAAAACAAAACAAAACAAAAAAGCAAACTGGTCATTTCAAAGTTACTTTCTTTGTAAAATGAGGACAGCTAGACAGAACAATAGAAAAATAACTGGCTAATGTCAGGTTACATTTTTGTGTAAGGATTAAAGCAGAGGGAACTTCATTATCACACTAATTGAAACTGGCTTGTTTGGGAAATTTGGCTGTTATCTCTAATCCTGATTTCATAGAAGGTCAGATAAGTAGCTTAGTTTCAGCTTGGTGACATGGAACTTTAGCATGCATGACTCAATTTTGATTTTTTTAACCTAATTTGTTGGGGCCTAGTGTGGGAGCTTAGTCTAAAGCAATGGCCTCTTGTAATATTTATTTATTAATACTACAAAGATGCATACATGCCATTGCTCATTTGTCTAAAATCATAGAATGTGCATGCCAAGAGTGAACTCTAATGTAAATGAAGACTTTGAGGTGCCAACATAAGCTCATCAACTGGAACAAATGTACCATTCAAGTGGAGATTTTGATAATCTGGGAGGCTATGCATGTGTGGGGTCAGGGAGTATCTGAGAAATCTCTGTACCTTTCTCTCAATGTTGCTGTGAATCTTAAACTACTCTTTGAGAAAGTTGTTACATATGAGCAATGTACAATATTGTACACATATGAAATGTCATAATGAAACTCATTAAGTTGCACACTAAAAATCACTTATAAAAACATTAAAAAAGAAAAGAAGTTGTTACAGCCAAGTATAGTGGTGCATATCTGAATCCCAGCCCCCAAGAAGGAAGCTGAGGCAGGAAGAACTCCTGTTTAAGGCCAGTTAGGGCTATATGGTGAGCACTATCTCAAGAAAAAATAATGTTGTTAAAAAATATAATCTTGTGCTGGGGATATAATTAAGTGTCTAGCATGCACAGGGCCCTAGATTCAATCTCTAGCACCACAAAACAAACAAAACAAAATATTTTATTACATGCTACAGATAGTTTCGATGTTTTAAATGTATTTTCTCATTTAATGCAACAATGATTCCATGAATAGTCAGTATTAAATTTAAGCATATACTTTGTAAGAAAAATCAAATATGCAGGAATTATGAGTGAGAATAATAAATTACAGGTTCCTTTCCCATTTTACAGTTATTAAAAATATCATTTGACTTGCCAAAATTATATGTATAATTATCCTGCATACAATTTATTTTTCACTAAGGCAAGGTGCATTTATAGATTTTGTGTTTTGGGTAGTGTTCTTTCAAGTTTAATCTTTTTCTTTCTTCTAATTTTTAATCCAACAGTTCAAGAAGGGAGAGGAAAAACCTTAAGAGCTTGGGAAACAGCAATTCAAACCCTCAAAGAATTTTCTTTCTTGGGGCTTCCAAGATTATATTCACCATAGTAAGACATTGCTGTTCCTTGGGCAATTTGGAGTTGATCAGACAGGAAGTAGTCTCACATGGTCAGAAACTGATTTTTACTGCTTGTTCCTAAGCATGATGCCATACTATTTTATCTTTCTCTCCTTCAGTGATCTTTGGAGCTCCATCTTGCTCCACCTACACCATTTATTTCTGTTCTCTAACCCTGTACTTTGGTACTTTACATGCTTTTTCACCCAATTCCCATCTAAGTCTACTCTCCTGTACAGGTAAAGTAGAGATTTTCAAAATGTGATGAAAAGATCATGTACATCAAAATTCCAAATGGGGCTTGTAAAACTGCAGACTCTGGGCCCCGTTCAGACTTAAAATTGTCTAAAGGATAAAGCATTGCTTTTAAAATAAGCCACTTGTTGGGGATCCCTACAGCCACTCAGTTGTTGCTTTTGTGCAATCAATGGTAACCAATAAACAAGGCCAGGCATAGTGGCACAGGCTTATAATCTCAGCACTCAGGAGGCTGAGGCAGGAGGCTCACAAGTTCAAAGCCAGCCTAGGGTACATAATGAGATCTTGTCTCAAAAATAAACAAATAAAAATGTAAATAAATAAATAAAAATTTAGATAACCAATGCATAAAAGTAGAGTGTTACCTCTACCTAGGGAACCTAAAAATGTAACAGAAATGATCACTTTTTATCAAGGGCTATTAAAAGAAGAAAAAACATCTTTCTATAGCAGTAGCTCTCAGCCCTGAGTTTATATTAAAATCCCCTGGGGAGCTTTAAAAAAAAATGAAAAATTCTGCCCAGGCCACACTCAAGGCTAATTAAATTAGACTCTCTGGAGACAGGACCTAGGCACCAATATTTTTGAAAGGCCTTCTCCAGGTAATTCTAATGTATAGCCACAGAAACAAACTACTGTTTATCAGAATGGAAAGAGGGTACAGAATAGTAGAACAATGCTACTCAAACTTGGTCTGCCTATGAGTCACCTGTAGATCTTATTAAAATGGAGATTATGAATCTGTGGGTCTAAATGTTGACTGTTTTTTTTTTTTTTTTCAGACAGGTTTTGCTATGCAGGACAGGCTGGCCTCGAACTTGAAATCCTTCTTCCTTTACCGCCTTAGTGCTGGAATCATAGACATGAGCCTCCAAGCCTGGTCAGATTTTGTATTTCTAAATGTGCTTTCAGGTGCTGAGACCACACTATGAGTATGAAGTATGAAAGCTCTGTTCTCAAATTTTGTTGGCTATCAGAATCAATAGAGGAGCTTTGGTGATTAGATGCTTAGGCTGTGCTCTAAGATCAACTAAACCGGAATTTCTGGGATTCCCAGCTGATTAAAATGTACAATAAGGTCTAGGAACCAGTGCAGAAGTGGGGCAAGAAATTCATGCTAAATCTCAAAGAAAATGGGAAATTTTTATCATGTTGAAACCCAAAAGAACAGAGGAAGTTGGTCTTCTAATGGATGATGACAAAATCAACATCACTGCATTTTTAAAATCTTAATTTATTTCATTTGGATTTTTGGAAAATTATTGTGTTCTCCCTTATGATGCCAATGTACTACTAACACACACACACACACACACACACACACACACACACACACACACACCTGCCTTCTACACCCTTACAATGAATACTCTTGTGTTTCTGCAGTTTTCTGGTTCCCAGCATGACCAAAATGAGCTTTGTGCCGAGTTATCCTCCCATATCACATGATTTTGCTCAGATACACGCTATGCTGACTTTCTAACAAAGACATGAAGTCCAAAAAAGATCTAAGAATATGTGAAATCTGTTTAAAACAAATAATTTGGTGCTCATAGAAACAAAAAGCTTAATGATCTTGTCCAAGAAATCTGTCAGGAAGGACTTCTCATTGCTCTCAAATGGCTCTTGGTTATCAGTTGCTGGGAGCACCCTAGCTGGCAACAAGTACATCAGTTTAATGGCATGTAGAGATTTTTAGATAGCAGGATTTTAGGATCTCACTACATGGTTATCTCCATAGGGACAAATATTTCACTTCTTTGGGTTCTAACACAGAATATTGCTTTACAAGTAAGAAGTTCTAAAAATAAATCCAGACCAGCACTATTTCATTTGATCTTCATGGTTTCCCAGTGTGTGCTAGGAGGGATCTTGCCTACTGTGTTATTCAGCTTTCCATCACCGTGACATCCATTTAAAGGAGGAATGATTTTATGGTTTCAGAGGTTTCAGTTCATGGTCAACTGGCTCCATTGATTTTAGGCCTGTGGTAAGGCAAGAGCATGTGGCAGAGGAGGCTACTCACTTCATAGCAACCAGGAAGCAAAGACAGAGAGAGGAAGGGCCCTGGAACAGGATGTAGCTCCCAAGGACACATCCCAACTACCCACTTTCTTCAATGAGGTCCCACTTATTAAATTTCCATCACCTCCCAATAACCTGTCAAAGTATTAGGTCAGAGCCCCAATGACCCAATCAGTTCTCCCAAAGCCCCTCCTTGGAACATTACTGCTTTGGGGCCCAACCTTCAACACATGAGCCTTTGGTGGACATTCTAGGTCTAAGCTACAGCACCTAAGTTCTTTAAGTGAAACTTAACTGCTTTTCTCCTGATGTTATTCCAGCACATGACATAACCAGGCAAGTCTTACCTGGTGATTTCTATGTCTCCTGTAGGGTGTGACACACAAAATTCTTGATTCCCTTGCCTTGATTCCCTTGTCTGAGTCTTCTGGGTCCTGTCTTGGGATAAAGTTCTCAGAACTATAGTCCCCACATTTCATGTTCTCCCCCTTATAGAAATAAGCTGATGAAATCAGTGTGCTTTTAGGAGTGTTCTCTTGAGAGGAGGTGGATGTGGGGCAGTACATTATAGACTCATTGAGGTTGTAATGGTACTATTCTTAAATCCTATAAGTAGAGGAAACACTTATAAATTCAAAGAATCTGACATTGATAAATTCAGAAAATCTTTTTGTAAAATCCCTTCTGCTGAGATACCTGAAAATAAGGGTCCCTGGCCATCATTCCCAGTAATTCAGTGTCCTACTCTCGTTATAGGAGTCCAACTCCCCCTGACCATGCTGAGCCACTATTGATGTTCCTGGTCATGCATTGTCAGAACCCTGTTTGTGCAGCCCCTGCTGGGGTTCCTCCTGGATTCATCATCCTTTTCTCTTTCTCTGATTCTGGTTTTCTGAAGACTGTGCTGTTTGATTTCTTATCTTACAGAGCACAGAATCCTCCCTCCCCTTTAGAGAAATAATACAGGAGATCTGGAGTATTCTACACCCTGACTGTGAGTTAGCTTTCCATTGCTATGACAAAATACCTGAGTTAATCAATTTAAAAGGAGGAAAGGTTTATTTTGGCCCATAGGTTCAGAGGTTTCAGTCCATGGTCACTTGGCTCTGTTGCTTTGGGATTGTGATGGCACAGTACATCATGGTGGGTGCACATGGTGGAGGTGGATGCTCCCCTCATGACAGCAAGGAAGAAAGGAAAGGAGACAGGAAGGGGCTGGAGTCCCAATATTCCCCTCAAGGGTACACCCCCAATGACATAACTCCTTACATAAGGCCTCACATCCCAAAGGTTCCACCACCTCCCAATAGCATCACAGGTTGGCTCAGGCCTTCATCACATGGGCCTTTGGAGGAAGACTCTCAATCCTGATGATAGCACTGACCATCAGAGATGCAGGGAAGAGGCAATCCTGCAGATGAAGGGGATAATTGGAATCATTCCATTTTCTCCTGCTATAGCAACATGCCACAGACTTAGTAATTTATAAAGGAAAGAAATTATTTCTTACTGTTCCAGAGGCTGTTGTTACGGTTTGAACAGGAAATGTCCCCCACAGGCTATATTTGAGTGCTGGGTCCACAGCTGGTGGTGCTATTTTGGGAGGCCATGGAACCTTTAGGAGGTAGGTCCCTGGAGGCAGGTCTTTTGAAGGTTATACTGAGCACCTATTTCCTGCCTCACTCTCTGTAATGTGAACAGTCTCTGCCACATGCTTCTGCCATCATGGACTGAGCTGCTCAGTCTGCCTTCCCTATGGTGGATTGACTATGAAACCCTGAGCTAAAATAAACCTTTCTGTTTGTAAGTTGTAAGGTAACAATATTCCTATTCTTTTTATTATGATGGGTCATGAATAGGGACCTTATCTTGGTAAGCCCTGTTGCTGAAGTAGGTCTCCTATACATGAACTTTTCAATTAAAGATTAAAATGACAATTGTTCCTTTTTATCTTTCAGAATCAGTCTCAGGAAATTCACTGAGTATAGAGGAACATGCCTTCTAACTCTCCCTGGCTAATTATTAAAACAAATTTCTCTGTTTTCCATGCTACCATTAAGTATTTGTTGTTGCTGTTAGGTGCCCTCAAGTCATCTCTGACTCATAATGACCCTCATAGGGTTTTCAGTGGATGATTGTTTCGGGATTGCTTCGGGAGTAGATTGCCATGTCCTTCTCCCATTTTTACAGTGCTGGGATTGAACCCAGGGCCTCAGAGACCACAGAGTGGTGTTCTACCAACTGAGCTAAACCCCAGCTGTCAAGTACTTACTGAACACCTATTATTTGGGAGCCTCCTCCTAGGCTTAGGAAAGATCTAATCAGACAAGTTCCTGGCCTTATGTACAGACAATCTGTGTTGAGGGAGGAGACACAAGTATGTAAAAGATGGGTGCAATAAGTGTGAATGGAGGGAGTCACCCCTGTGGGCCAGAGTGTTCAAAGATAGCTTCAGAGACAGGTATGAAAGAAACCCCTGAATGCATGGGAACATGGTATCCTCATGGAGTTGTATTAGGTATGTGTGTATAGGCGCAAATGTATGTATGGATGTGTCTTGTAGATCTTGGACTCTATATGGGCTAAATACCTGTTAACATTAGGTTTAAAATTGTTGTTGTTAAATGTCGTTGAGTCGAGTCCATCTCATAGTGACCCTATGTACAGCAGATCGAAACACTTGCCGATTCTGTGCCAGGCAAACGATCTTATTTATGTTTAAGCCCATTGTTGCAGACACTGTGTCAATCCATCTGGTGGAGGGTTTTCCTCTTTTGCGTTGACCTGCCACTCTCCCAAACATGATATCCTTCTCCAGGGACTGATCTCTCCTGACTACATGTCCAAAATATGTAAGACCCAGTCTGGCTATTCTTGCTTCCAAGGAGCACTCTGATTGCACTTCTTCTAGGACAGATTTGTTGGTTCTTTTGGCAGTCCATGGTATATTCAATAGACGTCTCCAGCACCATAATTCGAAAGCATCAATACTTTTTCTGTCTCTCTTGTTCAATGTCCAGCTTTCACAACCATATGATGCCACTGAAAATACCATGGCATGAGTCAGACGCACCTTCATCTTCAATGTGACATCTTTGCTTTTCAATACTCTAAAAGATCTTTTGCCACAGCTTTTCCTAGAGCAATATGTCTTTTGGTTTCTTGACTGCTGCTTCCGTGGGTGTTGATTATAGAGCCAAGCAAAGCAAAATCTTGGACAACCTCAATCTTTTCTCCATTTATTGTGAAGTTGCGTGCTGACCCAGTCGTAAGGATTTTTGTTTTGTTGATGTTTAGTCGTAATCGTTATTGAAGGCTATGATCTTTGATCTTCATCAGTAAATGTTTTAAATCCTCTTCACTTTCAGGAGGCAGAGTTGTGTCATCTGCGTAACGCAGGTTGTTAATGAGTCTTCCTCCAATCTTGATGCCACATTCTTCCTCATAAAGTCCAGCTTCTCGGATTATTTGCTCAGCGTATAAATTGAAGAGATAAGTTGAAAGTATACAGCCCTGACACATACCTTTCTCAACTTTAAACCACTCAGTGTTTCCTTGTTCTATTCGAACAACTGCCTCCTGGTTCATGTACAGGTGTTCTAGTATTCCCACTTTCCCAAGTGTTATCCATAATTTGTTATGATCCACACAATCAAATGCCTTTACATAGTCAATAAAACATAGATAGACATCTTTCTGATATTCTCTGCTTTCAGCTAATATCCACCTGACATCAGCAATGATGTCCCTGGTTCCCTGCCCTCTTCTGAATCCCACTTGATTTTCCCGTAATTCCCTGTCTATATACTGGTGCAGTCGCTTCTGAATGATCTTTAGTAGAATTTTGCTGGGGTGTGATATTAATGATATTGCCGGGTAGTTTGCACCTTCAGTTGGATCCCCTTTTTTGGGAATAGGCACAAATATGGATCTTTTCTAGTCAGTTGACCAAGTAGCTGTTTTCCACACCTGTTGGCACAGACACGTTAACACCTCCAGTGCTGCATCTATTTGTTGAAACATCTCTATTGGTATCCCATCAATTCCTGGAGCCTTGTGCTTCGCCAGTTTTTTCAAGGCAGCTTCCACTTCGTCCTTCAACACCATTGGTTCCTCTTCATATGCAGCCTCTTGGAATGGTTGGTCATCTACCAATTCTTTCTTATATAATGAGTGTGTATTCTTCCCATCTTCTTTTGATGTTTCTTGCATCATTTAATATTTTCCCTGTAGAATCTTTTACTACTGCCACTTGAGGCTTGAATTTTTTCTTCACTTCCTTAAGCTTAAGAAACACAGAGCGTGTTCTTCCCTTTTGGTTTTCTGCCTCCAGCTCCTAGCACATGTCATTATAATATTTGTTTTTGTCATCTCAAGCTGCCTTCTGAAAACTGTTTAGTTCCTTAACTTCATCATGTCTTCCTTTTACTTTAGCTGCTCAACTTTCAAGGGCAAGTTCTACTGTCTCTTTTGACATGTAATTTGGTCTTTTCTTTTTTTCTTGTCTTTTTAAGAACTTTTTGCTTCCTTCTTGAATAATATCTTTTATGTCATGCCACATCTCTTCTGGTTTCCTATCATTTGTGTCTAATGGATTAAACCTATTTTTGAGGTGGTCTCTGAACTCAGGTGGGATATACTCAAGTTCATACCATGGCTCTCATATACTTGTTCTAATTTTCTTCAGCTTCAGTTTGAACTTGCATATGAGAAGTTGATGGTCTGATCCACAGTCAGCACCTGGTCTTGTTTTGACATTTTGTACAGAGCTTTTCCATTGTCTCTTTCCACATATGTAGTCAATTTAATTCCTGTATGTTCCATCTGGTGAAGTCCATGTGTATAGTCTCCATTTATGATGCTGAAAAAATGTATTTGTAATGAAAAGTCATTGGTCTGACAAAATTCTATCATGGGATCTCCAGCTTTGTTTCTGTCACCAAGACCATATTTTCCAACTACTGAGCCTTCTTCTTTGTTTCCAACCTTTGCATTCCAGTCATCAGTGATTATCAGTATGTCTTGATTGCATGTTTGATCTATTTCAGATTGCAGAAGCTGATAGAAGTCTTCCCTTTCTTCATTTGTGGCCTTAGTGGTGGGTGCATAAATTTGAATAATAGTCATATTAACTGGCCTTCCTTGTAGGTGTATGGATATTATTCTATCACTGACAACATTGT
>VMDO01002587.1:0-69087 GCA_007922755.1 Pedetes capensis | reverse complement strand
CTTCTCTTTAGTTTATCATTTCCATCATAGTAGACCATATGATTGTCTGACTCAAAATGGCCTATGCTGGTCCATTTTAGCTCACTGATGCCTAGAATGTCAATGTTTATGTGCTCCATTTCTCTTTTAAACGATTTCTAATTTTCCTAGATTCACACTATGTATATTCCATGTTCCAATTATTAATGGATGTTTACAGTTGTTTCTCCACATTTTGAGTCATGCCACATCAGCAAGTAGAGATCCCTGGGGCTTTACTCCATTTCTGTCATTATGGTAAACTCTACTTTGAGGAGGCAACTCTTCCCCAGTAGTTTTTTGAGTGCCTTCCAACCTGGGGGGCTCATTTTCTGGCACTATATTTGACAGTGTTTCTTTGCTATTCATAGAGTTTTCAATGGCTAGTTGTTTTGGGAGTGGTTCACTAGGTCCTACTCCCTAGTCTGTCTTAGTCTGGAAGCTCAGCTGAAAACCTGTCCACCATGGTAACCTTGCTCATATCTGAGGTACCAGTGGTAGAGTTTTTAGCCTCATCGCAACACACAAGCCCCCACAGTGTGGCAAACTGACAGACGTGTGGAGGAGGTTTAAAATTAGGAATTTATTTAATAGATAAAAAACTATTCAGATCTTCAAGTTCTTTTGGTGCCAATTTTAGGAATCTAAAATTAGGAATCTTCTAGGAATTTATTTCTGCTAAGTTGTCAAAGTTATTGACATAAAGAACTTTCATATTTATCTGTTTGTGATACTGGTAGGATGAACCCAGGACCTCGCACATACTTTGCAAGTTCTCTACCACAGGGCTGCACCCCTAGTCTATTTTTTATTTTTTATTTTTGAGTCGGGGTCCATCTAAGTTATGCAGGCTGCCTCTGGGTTTGAACAAGTGATCCTCCTGCCTATGCCTCCCCATTTGTTGGTATTATAGATGTGCACCAGAGTGCCTGACCTCTAGAAGGTTTTCTTAATTTTATTAAATGTTCCAAATAATCAACTCTTGATTTCAGTGATTTTCTGTTTTTCTGTTTTCTTTTTCATTGTTTTTCATTGATTTTAATTGTTTTATATTTTTATTTCCTTCTACTTTGGGTTTAATTTTGTTCTCTTGTTTCTAATTTCTTAATTGATCACTTGTTTTTTTTTTTTGTGATTGTGTGTGTGATATTGGGAGACTGAGGCCAGGGCCTCACTCATACTTTGCGAGTGCTCCACCAATGAGCTTCACTCTCATGTCCTTTTTTATTTTTTATCTTGAGACAAGTTCTCACTAAATTATGCAGGCTGCCTCTGGCCTTGAATTTGTGATCTTCCTGCCTCTGTCTCCATAGTCTCTGGGATTACAGGTGTGTGCCACCATGCCTGGCAGTCACTTGTATTATTGATTTTAGATCTTTTTTTGTTTTCTAATATAGGTATTTAATGCTATGTATTTTCCTGTAAGTACTGCTTTAACTCATTCCATAAAGTTTGGTATGTTGTACTTTCATAAAAATCAATAAAATTTTTTTGACTTCTTCTTTGGCTTATTATATATATATATATATATATATATATATATATATATATATATATATATATATATATATATTTAAATTTTCAAGTGCCTGGGTATCCTGGATATCCAATTCCTTTTGATTTATAATTTAATACCTTCATGGTCAAAGAACATCTTGTCCGTTTTTAATATTTTGAATTTATCAAGATTCCTTTAATGGGGTTAGGAATGTAGCTCAGTGGCAGAGTACTAACATAGCATGAGCACAACCCTGAGTTTGATCTCCTATACTGCAAAAGAAATTCCTTTTATGACTCTGGATACTGTTTATTCTGATAAATATGTCATGTACACTGAAAAGAATACATTTTTTACGGGTGTTGGTGGTATTAGAATATCAGTTGATAATATTTTTCAAATTGTCTATGTCTTTGATGACATTGTCTGATTATATTAATTGTGAAGACAGGTAAGTCAGCAATTAAAATCTCTATTATTTTGAAATTACTTATTTGTGCTTTAAATATTTTGAAGCCCTGTCACTAGGTGCATATACATACATGATTCTTTTTTTCTCCAGTACCAGGATCAAATCCAGGGCCTCATGAATGCTAGACAAATATCCTATCACTAAATTACATCCCCAGTCCCCAGTCCCCACACCCACAATTCTTATGCTTTTCTGAAGTATCAACTTTTTTTATCATGACTAAGTGTCTTATATCAAGGTAATATGTTTGGTTATGAAACATATTTTATTAGATATCAACATAGACATGCTGCCCTTCTACTTCTTACTATTTGTGTTACTACATCTGTTTCCATCCACTTACTTTCAACCTACATATGTTTTAATGTTTAATGTGTTTCTGTTTTGGAAATTATGTAGTTTAATCTGTTCTGACAATATCTATGTTTAGGGTGTTTAGATTATTAGTACTTAATTCATTTATATGATTGATTTGGGTGTACCATTGTATTTTGTGTTTTTTCTTTATCTCCTTTGCTTTTGTTTCTCTGTCCCTCCTTTCCTGCATTTTTTGTTGCTGTTTATTTTACTAGTTTTTAAATTTTCGTTTTGTCTTCATAGTAATCAGCTATATTTCTCTGTGTCATGATTTTAGTGGTTACCCTATATAATACAACATACAGTCTCACCTTTTCACAATCCACCTATAGTCAATAATGTACTAACTCATGTAAAATATAGAAATATTACATTCACATTATATCATTTATGCTGTAACAGTTAAATATATCTACAAACATTATAAACTGATAAAACAATGCTGTTTCTATTAAATGTTATATTTACATACATTATAAAATAAGATAGTGTTATAATTTGTGCCTTACTTAGTTATATGGTTAATAAAGACATTAAAAGGAAAAAGGCAAAAAGAAAAAAGGCCTTTGCATTTACCCAGATATTTATAATTTCTGATTCTTTTCAATCTTTCCAAAAGATGCAGATTTCCATCTAGTATCATTTTCCTTCATCCTAAGAAGTCGCTTTAACATTTCTTATAGTAGAGATCTGAGAATGGGATCTAGTTTTATCTGAAAATAGTTCATATTAGCTTTTTGAAAGATACTTTTTTTAGGTATAGAATTCTGGGTCATCAGTCCCCTACCACCCTGTCCTCCAAAAATGTGATTCCACTCTCTTCTGGCCTCCACAATTTCTGATAGGAAATCAGTTAGTTTTTGGATTTTTATTTCTCTATGTATAGCATGTCATTTTTAACTTGTTTGTTTTAATGACTGATCTTTTGGCTTTGGTTTCTAGAAGTTTAACTCTTGACAGTCTCAATATTCATGTATGTTTATTTTACTTGGTGGCTATTGAGTATATGGTATCTGCCAATTTCTGTCTTTCTTCAAGTTTGGGAAATTGTTAGTCCCTATATCACATGATTGGGCTGGGATTTAGCTCAGTGGGTAGAGCGCTGCGCTGCAGTCTCTGAGGCCCTGAGTTCAATTCCCAGCACTGCAAAAGTGGGAGAAGGGCCTGGCAATCCACTCCCAAGGCAATCTTGAAGCACTCAGCCATTGAAAACCCTATGAGGGTCTCTATGAGTCGGATACCGACTCGATGGGACCTAACAACAACAATAACAACATACCACATGATTGCATTTTCTCTTCTCCCTCTTTCCCTCCTTCTTCTTCCTTCCTTTCCTTCCCCTCTCCACTCTTCCATGTTATGATAACATATAGGACCATCTGATATCATTTAAAAGGTTCCTGAGGCTCCATACTTTTTAAGTTTTTTCTTTTTGTTTCCCACTGTGGATAAAATTTATTGTTCTATCTTCAAGTTCACTTACATTTCTCTATCATCTACACTCATTTATTAAGTCTACCCAATGAAATTTTTGTTTCATACCTTATTTTTTTCAGTTTTAGAATTTCAGTTTGTTTCTTCTTGTTTCCATTGCTTTACTGAATTTTTTCTCTGCTGAGATTATATATATATATATATGTGTGTATATATATGTATATGTGTATATATATATATATATATATATATATATCCTCTCTATATCTATAAATGATAGTTATAATGTGTGATAACCCAGGTATGGTGGTACACACCTGTAGTCCCAGCAGTTGGGAGGCTGAGGCAGGAGTTCAAGGCCAGCCTGGGCTACATAGTAAGATTCTGTTGCAAACAAACAAAGAACCCCAGTATAGTCTCTATATTATAACATCTGATTCATCTTGGGGTTTGATTTGATTATTTCCACTCTTTACCACATGTTCTATATTGTTGGCCCTTTGTATTACCAGTG
This sequence comes from Pedetes capensis, assembly GCA_007922755.1. Classification (NCBI taxonomy): domain Eukaryota; kingdom Metazoa; phylum Chordata; class Mammalia; order Rodentia; family Pedetidae; genus Pedetes; species Pedetes capensis. The sequence goes on along the minus strand of VMDO01002587.1, from coordinate 64,794 downwards.
ATTTGGGATTATATCTTGGATACAATTTTTTTTTTTTGGTAATAGTAGGAGGTTGAAGCCAGGGCTTCACAGATGCTAAGTAAGTGCTCTACCACTGAGCTACACCCCCAGACCCATTTTTATTTTTTATTTTGAGACAGGGTCTCACTAATTTCCATAGGCTGCCTGTCATGGTCTGAATATAAAGTGTCCCCCAAAATTCATGTGCTTTAATATTGGGTCCCCAGCTGGTGGGGCTGTCCTGGGAGGTTATAGAACTTTGGAATGTGAGACTAGCTTTGCAAAAGTAGTTCTCTGGGTGAAGGCCTTTGGAGTTTTTTACACTGGGTCCCTCTCTGCTCCTGGTCCATTATGCCATGAGGTCATCTACCACAGATCCTGCCCTTGCTGCCGCCATGCCTGCCCTGCCACCATTATGGACTGATTCTTTAATGTGATCTCCCAATAAACCTCTTCATCTATAATGAGTGTGGGTTGTTTTTCTGCTACAATGATGACAGCTGACTAATACATCCCCTCTGGCCTTGAACTGTGATCCTTCTGCCTCAGCCTCCCAACTTGCTCGGATTAGAAGGGTAGCACACTGCACCTGGTGTTATTTTGGATACTATTGATATGAAGATTCAGAATTCTGTGAGTTTTCTTTGATGATTATCTGTGGCAGGAGTGGGACTAGGTGCAAACTAAAAATTATTTTGGGGGCAGAGCTCTGCTCTTCAGTTCAAAAATCTTTTGAATTTAGTTGAATTGCTTTGAATCTGTTCTAAATATGCTTGATTTAGAGGTCAGTAAGTGATTTGGGTAGACAGAGTTTAGGAATCTCTTTCCCAGCTCTTTTCCTCCTAGGATTCCCTTCACTCTCTTCAGTGGAAATAGGTTCCTGATTTCACTTTTCTGATTCTCTAAGGTAGAAATATCATGATTATCCCATGCATTTAGCTTTCATTAAAAGCCATAGATATGGGAACATACTTAGGAGGTTCTTCATCTCTCCTCCTTCAAGTAAGAACATCCTCTTCACCAAAGTCTACCTGTCTCTCTATACTTCCTAGTAGTTTCTTTCTTTTTATTACGTCCAAGTCTTATAGTTGTGTTCTATAGGAAGGAAGGTTCATTCAATAGGGACTATCTGGCACAGCCAGGAAAATTCTCATAATCATCTTTTAAGGAAAATTTTTGAAACCACAAAAAGTCTTTATTATTTATTGCCATAGTTGCCATTTTACAGCTATATTTGTCATGTTTACTTTTATAGGCCTTTAGATTTTGCTGTCTTTTATGTTTACTGTCAAATTTATTATATTAAATACTTACGGAATCATTAGGTTCTGAGCTAGAACCACAAGTTAATTAATTCCTGGGTTCCTGATGCTCAGAAAACATTCAATAATACGCTTGTTATTTGAACTACTAAATTTTGGGTTAGTTTGTTACATAGCAACAGATACTGACACAATCACCTCACATAGTTATAATTTCTGTCTTAAAATCTTTGTCTCCTAAAGCAGGTATGATGATGCATGCTTGTAATCGCAGCTATTCAAGGGAGCAGGGGCTGAGGTAGAAGGATCTCAAGTTTGAAGCCAATCTGGGACACAAGTAGGCCCTGTTGAAATAAATAAATAAAATTTTAAAACAAAATAAGGTCATTCCTGATCCCATTATCTCTTTTAGGGTCTGTTTCTATCTTCTGATTTTTCTCCTTGTAACTAACACAAATTTTACAACTTCTTAACACAATAAATAATAATTTTTAAAAAAATTATGATAAAAATTAGTTGCCTATTTATACCCTAACAACAAATACCTGAGAAGGATATTAGAGAAAAAAATCTCAATTAAAATAATACAAAATGAATAAAATTATTAGAAATAAACTTAAGTAAGGATGTAAAGACTAATATACTAAAAACTATAAACTATTGCTCTCACACGGCTGTTAGTTTGCCATACTTTGGGGGCTTGCATGTTGCTACTAGGCTGTAAGCTATGCCACCAGTATCTTAGATACCACAAGGGTTATCCATGGTGGACAGGTTTCAGCTGAGCTTCCAGACTAAGACAGACTAGGGAGTAAGACCTGGTGACCCACTTCTGAAACAACTAGCCATTGAAAACCCTATGAATAGCAGAGAAACACTGTCAGATATACTGCTGGAAAATGAGCCCTTTAGGTTGGAAGGCCCTCAAAAGACTACTGGGGAAGAGTTGCTTCCTCAAAGTAGAGTCTACCTTAATGATGGAAATGGAGTAAAGCGCCAGGGACCTCCATGTGCTGATGTGGCACTACTCAAAATGAGGAAAAACTACTATAAACACCCCTTAATAGTTGGAATATGGAATGTATGTAATATGAATCTAGGAAAAATAGAAATTTTAAAAAGAGAAATGGAGTGCATAAATATTGACATTCTAGGCATCACTGAGCTAAAATGGACTGGCATGGACCATTCTGAGTCAGAAAATCATGTATTCTATTATGCTGGGAATGACAAACTAAAGAGAAATAGGGTTGCCTTCATCATCAAAAAAGACATCTCAAGATCTGTCCTGAAATACAATGATTTCAGTGATAGAATAATATCCATACGCCTACAAGGAAGGCCAGTTAATATGACTATTATTCAAATTTATACACCCAAGGCAAAGGCCACAAATGAAGATAGGGAAGGTTTCTACCAGCTTCTGCAATCTGAACTAGATCAAACATGCAATCAGGATATACTGATAATTACTGGTGACTGGAATGCAAAAGTTGGAGACAAAGAAGAAGGCTTAGTAGTGGAAAATATGGTCTTGGTGACAGAAACGATGCTGGAGATCGCATTATAGAATTTTGTCAGACCAATGACCTTTTCTTAGCAAATACATTTTTTAACCAACATGACTGGAGACTATACACATAGACTTCACCACATGGAACATACAGGAACCAAATTGATCACATTTGTGGAAAGAAATGATGGAAAAGCTCTGTATCAAATATCAGAACAAGACCAAGTGCTGCATATGGATCAGACCATCACCTTCTCATATGTAAGCTCAAACTGAAACTGAAGCAAATTAGAACAAGTGTATGAGAGCCAAGATATGACCTTGAGTATATCCCACCTGAGCTCAGAGACCACCTCAAGAACACATTTAATGCATTAGACACAAATGATAGAAGACTAGACAAGTTGAGGCATGACATCAAAGACATCATTCATGAGGAAGGCAAAAGGTTATTAAAAAGACAGGAAAAAAAGAAAAGACCAAATTACCTGTCAAAAGAGACTCTGAAATTTGCCCTGGAACATGGAGCAACTAAAGTAAATGGAAGACATGATGAAGTTAAGGAACTAAACAGAAGATTTCAAAAGGCAGCTCGGGAAGACAAAATCAAATATTATAGTGACATGTACAAAGAGCTGGAGACAAAAAACCAAAAGGGAAAAAACATGCTCTGTTTATCAAGCTTAAGGAATTGAAGAAAAAATTCAAGCCTCAAGTGGCAATAGTGAAAGATTCTACAGGGAAAGTATTAAATGATGTAGGAAACATCAAAAGAAGATGGAAAGAATATACAGAGTTATTGTACAAAAAAGAATTGGTAGATGACCAACCATTTCAAGAGGTGGCATATGAACAGGAACCAATGGTATTGAAGGACAAAATAGAAACTTCCTTGAAGGAATTGATGAAATACAAGGCTCCAGGAGTTAATGGAATACCAATAGAGATGTTTCAACAAACAGATGTAACACTGGAGGTGCTCATGTTTATGTCAACAGATTTGGAAAACATCTACCTGGCCAACTGAATGGAAGAAATCCATATTTGTGCCTATTCCTAAAAAAAGGGATCCAACTGAACATGGAGGCTATCAAACAATATCATTAATATCACACACAAGCAAAATTTCATTAAAGATCATTTAAAAGTGACTACACCAGTATATAGATAGGGAACTGCCAGAAAAATCAAGTCAGATTCAAACAGGGTGGGGAACCAGGGATATCATTGTTGATGTCAGATGCATATGAGCTGGAGAATATCAGAAAGGTGTCTATGTTTTATCGACTATTCAAAGGCATTTGACTGTGTGGTTGATACAAATTATGGACAATACTCTGAAAAATGGGAACACCAGAGCACCTAATTGTACTCATGAGGAGTTTGTACATGAACCAGGAGGCAGTTGTTTGAATAGAACAAGGAATCACTGCCTGGTTTAAAGTTGAGGAAGCTATGCATCAGGGTTGTATACTTTTACCATATCTCTTCAATTTATATGCTGAGCAAATAATCCGAGAAGCTGGACTTTATGAAGAAGAACTCGGCATCAGGATTGGAGGAAGATTCATTAACAACCTGCATCATGCAGATGGCACAAGTCTGCTTGCTGAAAGTGAGGAGGAATTGAAACATGTACCGATGAAGACCAAAGAACATAGCCTTCATTATGGATTGCGATTAACCATCAACAAAATGAAAATCCTTACAGCTGTGTCAGTATGCAACTTCACCATAAATGGAGAAAAGATTGAGGTTGTTCATGATTTTTTTTTAATTTGGTTCTACAATCAACACCCATAGTCAAGAAATCAAAAGACACATTGCTTTGGGAAAGCTGTGACAAAAGATCTCTTTAAAGTATTGAAAAGTAAAGATGTCACATTGAAGACGAAGGTGCACCTGATTCATGCCATGGTATTTTCAGTCGCATCATATGGTTGTGAAAGCTGGACATGGAACAAGAGAGACAGAAGAACTGATGCTTTTGAATTATGGTGCTGGAGATGATTATTGAATATACCATGGACTGCCAAAAGAACCTACAAATTTGTCATAGAAGAAGTGTAACCAGAGTGCTTCTTGGAAGGAAGGATGGCTAGACTGTGTCTTAAGTATTTTAGCCATATAGTCAAGAGGGACCAATTCCTGGAGAAGGACATCATTTTTGAGACAGTAGCAGGTCAATGAAAAAAAGGAAAACCCTCCAGTGGATGGATTGACACAGTGTCTGCAACAACAGACTTAAACATAAGATCCTGTGTCCTGCACAATCAGGGAGTGTTTCACTCTGTTGTACACAGGGTTGTCATGAGTTGGACTAGACTCGAGGGTACCTAACAATAATAACAACAATAAACTCTTGATTGAAGAAATGAAATGAGAGGCAAACCTATGGAAAGATGTTAAGTTTTATATTGCCCAAAGTGATCTACAGGTATGAGATAAGACCCAAAATATATTTCTTACAATATAGAAAATTTTCTGTAATTCACATGAAACCACAGAAGATCATGAATAGCTAAGTCAATCATGGTAATGAAAAATAAAGTTGGAGAAACCATACCTCCTGATTTCAAAATATAATATTAAGCTACAGTAACCAAGACAGTAGGGTAGCCAGGTGTGGTGGTGTACATCTGTAATCTCAGCACTCAGGAGGCTGAGGACAAGTGAAATATCACAAGTTCTAGAGCAGCTGAAGCTACATAGTGAGTTCCAGGCCAGCTTGGTCTACATATTGAGATCTCATCTCAAAAAACCAACCAACCAACCAACCAACTGCCTAACAAATCAACCAACCAGACAAACAAACAAGACACCCAACAACAACAACAACCACAAAACATAAAACAATATGGTGGTGCTGGAACAATGACATATAGCAATGGAACAGAATAGAGAACCCCCAAATAAATCCATGAGTATATGATCAATTGATCTTCAACAGAGATGCCAAGAATACACAATAGAGAATTGATAGCCTCTCCAATAAATGGTGTTGGAAAAACTCCACATTCACATGTAAAAGAATGATAATTGGATACTTACATCATACACAAAAATCAACTCAAAAAGGATTTAAGACTTAAAAATAGGCCTGAAACAATGGGGCTCCTAAAAGAAAAGTAGGAGAAAAGCATCATGATGTTGGTCTTGGCAGAGATTTCATGGATGTGATGCCAAAAGCACAGGTAACAAAAATAAAAATAAACAGGTAAACTAATATGAAACTAAAATATTTCTGTATAGCAAAGGAAATAATCAACAGAGTGAAAAGAAAAACCATATAATGGTAGAAAATGTTTTCAAACCATATATCTGATAAGGGGTTGATATCTAAAATATGCAAAGAACTGCTACAACTCTATAGTAAAAAACCAATGACTTAATTAAAAAATGGGCCAATGACTTATACAGCTATTTCTTGAAACAAGGCATCTAAATGTCTAACAAGTATATGAAAAAAATCATTGTCATTAATCAGAGGAATGCAAATCAAAACCACAAAGAAGCATCTCCTCATATCTCAGAGTAGCTATTATTTTTTAAAACAATGAAAAAACAAGTGCAAGCAAGGATGTGAAACTGGGACTCTTTCACATTGCTAGTGGTAATGCGAGGTGATATAGCAGCTATAGAAAGCAGTATGATGGTTCCATAAAAACTTCAAAGTAATACTACTATATGATTCAGCAATCCCCCTTCTGGGTATGTATATCCAAAAGAATTGAAATCATTAGGAATTTGAGGCGACAGCACTCACATATTGATTGTAGTATTCACAATAGCTTAAATGTAGAAATAACAAATGTCTACTGGAAGAAACAATAAAGAAAATGTGACATATTAATACAATGGAATACTATCTAGTCTTAAAAATTAAAGACATTCTGTGATATGTGATAACATGGATAGACCTTGAGGATATTATGCTAAGAGAAATAAGCCAGACACAGAAAGACAATTATTGCATGATTGCACTTATATAAAGTATCTAAAATATTCAAATTTATAAAACCAGGGACTAGAATGGTAGTTACCAGAGGCTGGGAGAGAAATTGAGCATTACAAGTATTAATCATCATCCATAAAGTTTCAGATAAGGTAAATAAGATCTCCAAATATGTTGTCTTTGTTAAGAAGATACATAGCCTATTTAAGTGTTTTTACCACAATAAAATTTTTTAAATTGTGATTAAGATACCTAAAACTTGAAATGTACCATTTTATCTTTGAAATATACAATTCAGTGGCTTTTTAGTATATGGTATACCCATCACCACTATTTAGTCCCAGAACATTTTTTCTACCCATTAAAGAAACCCTGTACTCATAAAATAGTCACTCCTGATTTCTTCTATTTCCTATCCCTAGCCATCACTTTCTCTCTCAATAGATTTATCTATTCTGAATATTTCATATACATTGAATCATATAACATTTTGTTTCTGGCTTTTTTATTTTAGAATAATGTTTTCAAGTTTTGATATCATACCATGCATCAGTATTTCACCCTTTTCATGGCTGAATAATATTCCATTGTATTCATATAGCATACTTTATTTATTTGTGCATCAGCTAATGAACAATTTCTTGCTTCTAGATTTTGGCTATTGTGAATAGTGTTGCTATGAGTATCCATGTACAATTTTTCATTTGAACACCTGCCTTAAATTCTTTTGAGTATGTGCCTAGGAGTGGAACTGGTGAGCCATATAATAATTCTGTTTAATTTATTGAGGAACTAATAAAATGTTTTTCATAGTTTTTCATAGCTATTTTTCATAGCTGCCTGATTTTATATTCTACTGGGAATGATTTCTTTACATCTGTGCTAAGACTTGTTATTTTCCATTTTTTTATTATGACCTTTTACTTGAGTATAAAGTAGTATCTTTTTGTCTTTTTCATTTGAATTTACCCAATGACATTGAGCACATAGAATAATTTTTATTGGATGTTGAACACTGTGATTCTTAACTTGTTGAGTATTTGAATTCTGTTGCCTTTTTAAAATCAGTGTTAGATTTTATTCTGGAAGGTAATTAATCTATTTCAAGATCTTGATCTTTTCAAGGCATTTTGAAACCCCATATGTCCAAAGTAGCCTTTATGCCAGGGCTGTTCCTAAGAGGTCCTGATTCTACGGTGCAGATTCTAATAAATGCCCCATTTGTCCAGTGAGGACTCTATTTAATTTGTCAGAACTGAAATGTCTTTTAACACTGTGTAAGACCTGACAGTTTTTCAGCTTATAGCTACTTGTAAGTTTTCTTTCCTTACTGTTGTTTTTACTCAGTCTTATCCTATACATACACAGCTTATTATTTGGCTAAATGTTCAAGATGATCCCCATGCAATTTAATGGAGTAACTTATACAATTCATTCATTTCTGGTACTCCCTGCAAATTTTAGCCACTCAGGCCTCATTTACATCTAGTCTCTGGGTTCTTAGCCTATTAAGACTCTTGTGCTCTGCTTGGATTCCTCCTCCATATGTCTCCCTGCAGAAACCCTCATGGGTAATCATCAGACTCAATTCATTTGTTTCCTTTCTTTTAGGTATCATTGCCTTGTTTTGCCTATTGTATCTTATTGTGTCTGGAAATAGTTGCTTTATATATTTTGTTGAGTTTTCTGGTTAAGTGAGAGGGCTAGTCTGGTACCAGGACACAAGCACCACCAACATAAAGTGTCTTTTTAGGTACTATCTCATAAGAGCTGCAAAGATTCTTTCCCAAAGCTCTGGTTTATCTCAAACATCCTTTGCTTTTCATTCACCCAAGTGAAATAATAAATATGAGTATATGTAAACCAATTGCTATAGTTTCCAGACTATGCTCATTATAAGGCAATCACTGTGACAAGGTAGATTGTATTCCCTGATTTGCTTAGTCCTATCAAGGCTCACCTTTGAAACTAGAAGTAGAATCAGTTGACTTGAAGTGTTTGAACTCCATGAAGGGAAAGTAGATACCTGAACTAAAATTACGGATAATGTTAGGAGGACAGAAAGAGGGATTGGATTTTGGAGTAGGTAAGAAATAGTCACTCCACTCATTTTATAATGAAACCAAGACAGAGAGATTAGGTGAGCTGACCATTTCACAGTGGATAATGACTGAATTAGGACTTAATCTGACTCCTTTGATGTTAAAGTCAATGATGATGATGGAACAATATTTATGTAAGACTTCATAAATTATAAAACGTTTTAATGTAGCTTCCATTTTAATTTTCCCATGAATCTAGTGGGTTAAGCAAGGCAGATATTGGCCTCAATTTACCAATTTTTATAGTTAAGGAAACTGGAGGGCAGAGGAAGTAAAGTGAGTGATTCAAGAATGCATGGCTTGAGCAGAACACAGACTAGAACTCAAACTCCTGTGTTCTTTCCATGGAATATGATTTTTCTAATATCTCTGTATTTATTTAGCCCAGTTTTTGGTTTTTTCCCCTTTCTCTTACCTGTTAAAATTAATAGATTCCAGAACTTCTTTTGTGAACCATTTGGTTTTGGTTTATTAATTTTACAGCTGAGTTACTTTCTCTGGGAGTCACAAACCACATAACGAAAGATAAAATAATGTGTTTGTTTTATTCCTTTTCTTGGTGAAAGGTCTTGGCTCACAGGATAAGTTAGCTTTACTTAGCAATTTGAGATAACCAGAAATTGATTTCTTGAATCATTTTAATCCCTCTATCATTTTAATCTTTTCATGCAGAATTAAAGATGGTCATTAGTCATGGACTAAAGGCAAGAAGAATTGTAATACATATTTTTTTATAAAAGAAGAACAATTAGAAGACAGTATTTTGGAAAGAACAAGGGGTTTGGGATCTTAGAGATCTGAATTAAGTCCCACCCTGTACTACTTAGTCACCTTATAATTTTAAGCCCTAGTTTTCTCATTTCCATTATAAAATGGATATAATAATCAGTTCCTGGTAAGATTCTTTTATGAATTAAATGAAATAAGGAAAGTTTTCAGTGTAGTATTATCAAGCAGCTGATGTTCAATAGCATCAATTGTTATTGTTACCTTGATATTGTGGAGAATTCTAGTGCTTTCAGGACAGGGCACTAATATTGTTATGTTTGTCTGCTCCTTTTCCCCAATCTTCTTAAAATACATCAGGAAGAGAATTAGGGTCCAAAAGTCTTAGAAAAATGTATTAGGTGAGATATTTACTTCTTTTAAACTGGAAACCATAGGTGATAGGTGCTATAGCCAGGTCATCTGAGTCACTCCTTGGCTGTGTGACCTGGAACATCTTTCTAGGCTTCATTTTCAACATAAATGTGTTCATCTACAAAATTAGGTAAAAATGAAATGAGATAATCTATGTTAAACACTCAGTGACTTGCAAATAGAAAGAACTCAAAAAGTGCTGCTTTCAATCATTCAAATTGGGGAAGAGCCTGGAGTTACAAAGTGAAAGATGAAGATGATTTCTTGATTTCTTGGTTCACCATAAACTCTGCATTTATCACCCAATATGTAGGGATTTCCAATCAGATCAAGCTACTTATTAATTTCCCCATCATCTTTTTATTATTATTATTGTTATTATTATTATTATTATTATTATTATTATTATATCACTCATGAGCCAGGTACTCTCTCTCTCTTCTTTGGAAATTAGGCTATGAAGAAGCCACTGAAGTTGTCATAAATAACTTCAATAGGAAATGCTATGCAGGGCGGACTCATTCTAGGCAGAGAGCAGGGACCCCACCTCAAGAGGATGAGAAAGTTTACTTAGTTAGAAAATGCTGCCTATAGAGGAAGCAGAAGGGCATGGAGTGGAAGCCAGAAGGAACATGTGGAAATGAGGTTCAGTGCTGCAGGGGAATAAATGTTTGAAGAAGCTGTTAGAGTAACTATGGGTTCTTGGGGAAGAATAACAGTGTATTTCTAGGTCTGAGAATGCAGAATAAATTCATCTAGCTGCCATCCAACAGGACACCAAATGAGAAAGGAAAGAGTCACAAAAGTTTTCACCACCCAGAAATTTCAGAAGGAAACTATATTTATTGAACAGCTCTTATATAGTTAGTTTCACAAATATGTCACTTCAGTTCATCTTCACAGCAACACTGTTGGGTAGGTATTATTATCAAATTTTGATAATAATCAAAATAAATAATTTCATTTGATAATTTAATAATAACAATCTGGTAATAACCAAAGAAATCTTAAGAATTTTGCAGGAATAGAAATGCATTTTGAATAATAACTTTCCAAGGTCACATAACAAGTCAATATTAGAAATAGCCATCTTATTTCTTTCATTTTAGCATAGTTACTTTGACTTCTGGAAAATCAGAAATAATTCCATTTGAGATGACAACAAAGGTATATAGAAATATTAGGTAGAGTGTTATTGTTAGACAACAGATTACTAAGTGAACTAATAAGCTTGACAAAGAAATGGAAAGTAAATTTGTATGAGAACAATGATTGATAAGCTAGATCCTATACACTGCAAATGCCAACTTAGAAACAATCTAAAATTACTTGATTGTTCAAATGAAGACTACATGCATTAAACTAGTTTTTTCCCCACAAAATTGTCTCCCTATCCTTGAGTATGATATCTGGGATCTTAGGAATCCAGGTTTAAGGAGTTTTTCCAAGAACTTTTCAGGAAACCATATGGTTCAAAAAGTACTTGCCAAAATTCTTTCACCAGACTCCAAGGAGTTCCTTCTGATCACATATGGTGGCCTCCAAGGGCTCAGTATCTTGCCTCCATTTTAATCAAGAGCAGGTCATACAGTATTCACCAATTTTAAAAATCCATCCAGATATTTGGCTTGCATTGGAATCAGCTCCTGCCTCAACATCCAGCCTTGTGAGAGAGATTTGTGCCAAGGTATTCAAGTTTACTGCCTCTATATGCTCTAGGAATTGCCCACCCCAAAGCTTTCCTTTTAATTGGCTCCTTCCCTAAATGACTACTAGTGACCCAATGACTTCAGACTTGGTTTGAGACCAGCAGAATATTCTCCCAAGAGTATGATTCTGCCCTCCAAGTCATCACCCTCGTCATCACACTCTCAAAAGAGCTCACACAGAACCTTATGAAGATCTCTGGAGAACCTTGGGGTAGGTATTTTCCATCTGATCTCACAAAATTATTAATATTGAGATCAACTCTGCCTCTTTCATAGAGGCCACAGGCAACATGTGATCAGCTCCTCTGAAAGCCATTTTTCCCTACAACCAAGTTCATATGATCCATTTCTGTAGTATTTGCTCTTTGCCCCAATCAGTTTTCCCAACTATGCTCTAATTCAATTAGATGCTTCTTTAGCTTTTCCATGTCCCTTCACAACTGGGCCAACCAACAGGCAACTAACTGCTTTCTCAGAGTAAAGATTCTCCTCTGAGCTAGGTTTCCACAGCTGTACCATTTATTTCAGGATGGACAATACCTTTCTCAGTTATCCTTTCCTACCCCAAATAATGCTTTTGAATTATGGTGCTGGAAAAGAATATTGAATATACCATGGACTGCCAAAAGAACCAGTAGATCTCTCCTAGAATAAGTGCAACCAGAGTGTTCCTTGGAAGCAAGGATAGCTAGACTGCATCTTATGTATTTTGGACATGTAGTCAGCAGATACCAATCCCTGGAGAAGGACATCATGTTTGAGAGTGGCAGGTCAACAAAAAAAAGAAGACCCTCCAGAAGATGGATTGACACAGTGTCTGCAACAATGGGCTTAAACATAAATAAGATCGTGTGCCTGACACAGAATTGGGGAGTATTTTGTTCTGCTTTACATAGATAGGGTTGCTATGAGTCAGACCTGACTTGACAGCATCTAACAACCACCACCCCAAATAGAGTTTTCCCATTATGGGCAGCTTTAGGCAAGATCTGCAGTTTTTCCCATTTTTTCCTTGGACAAGGGTATGAATTCTCACAATATCCACTGTCTGCCAGAGTGTTAGTGCAAGGGGAAGTCCTGGTGATACAGAGTGCCATAGTTCCTTTTTAGCTGAGATATTATTGGTCACATTCTTGAATAACTTTTTCCCTCATACCCAACTCATATGAAGCTGAAAAATATCCAGAGAATCAGCTGCCCCATTGGAGTCTCTTACTAGTAAGATCTTTGATGTCACCTGACTTTCCATCCTAAAATAAAGACCTTTAATAATTCCCCATGGCTTGCCTTTGACACAGTAGGATTGGGGATGGGAAAGTTGGGACCTTACTTTGAGCAGCAAGGAGCTTTGGGGAAGCCAGTTGAGAGCCTGTTTAGGACTAGGTTCACTCTCAGGTATGAGTCAGCACTTTCTTGTTGTTTTCAGGAAATACCTATATGCTCTTACACTAAGAAGAGTAATTTACTGTAAAATTTTAATTAGGGTTGGAATGTAGATCTGTGGTAGAGCATGTGCTTACTGGGTTCCACAGCCAGCACCAAAATAAACAAAAACAAATCTAATCTGACTCTAGTGTTGCAATTATGAGTGTACAAACTGCTGAGCTGGTTTCTTCTAGTCAATGACCAGTCTCCACAGACAGGATTTATTTAATTTCTTGTGTCTGGAAAGCAAGAACAGGAAGTAAGAGAAAAGGCTGACAAGGAGAGAGAAATAGTGACAGGTTCCAGGTTTCCTTTGTTTGTCTTTCCTTTCCTTTCTTTAGCCAAGGGTGGGAGGAAAGTAATACCAATGTTTTAAAAGTCACATCAGGTGCTGTGGCACACACCTGTATTCCAAGGACTCAGGAAACTGAGGCAGAAGGATTGTAAATTTGAGGCCAGAGGCAGCTTGTACAATTTAGTGAGACCCTGTCTCAAAATAAGAAATTAAAAAGGGGCTATGGTTGCAGCTCAGTGGTAGAGCACTTGCCTAGCATGTCTGCGGCCTAGAGTTCAACCCCTGTACTTTGGGAAGAAAAGTCCGTAAGTACTATTTCTCCTTAAAGGAGTAGATATGGAATCCTTATTAAAAACGTTCTAAAGTACAATTATCCTAAAGTAGACTCTTTGAGGGAATTTCTATTCATGAGATGTTCATACATAGCTGTAAGACATCTTTTCCATCTTACCAGAAGTACTTCCCCCCCCCCACCTTCTCCTGCTTTTGCCAATTCTTTTAAACCAAATTCTAGCAATTGGTAAATTTGTGCAAATACAAAAATAAAAATAGCATAGCAACATAACTAAACTTTCTTATGCTATGTTTGGGATTGAGAGAAAAATAGGGATATAAATCTGTGGAGAAACAAATATCTTGATATGAGAATAAATTTAACAGGAAAAAAAGTCACAACCTCTGCAATTTACTACCTAAGGAGAGGGAAGTCATTGGTTGACTTCATCTGAATGAGTTGGCTCCTCTACCCAGGGCAAGTGATGCCTAAATGTTATTTCCTTCTGTAAGGCTGCTGAGGGAAAGAGAATCACACAGTTATGGGCTTTGATTCTTGACTAAAACGTTGTCAGTTCAAAGCTTCCAGCAGTTCTTTGATGGGTGTGTGTGTGTGTGTGTGTGTGTGTGTGTGTGTGTGGTGTTGATAGCAGTTGTAATGGTAGTGACAAACATTTCTATGTTTTGGAAAGAGCACCACAAATACCCACTTCTGGATTGGAAAAGACATGGTTTCTAGAAACTAAAATCCTCTACTATTCCTGTAAGAAGTTGATTCCATTGTAGCAGTTGCAGAATTTGTATCTTCTAGGAGATGTTGCTCTTAATTTAGAAATTTAGATGGCGTTTTTACTGGAATTATTTATTATCCTTATCAAATGTGTGTGTATGTCTATATGTGTATGTATATTTTCACAATGACCTAAAAGACACTGGAGGTGGAGTGTAGGATGAACAAAGAGCAAAAACATTGGAATTATCACAGCCTTACAGAAAGCATAATTAGAAATTCATGGTGCTATTCTGACCTAAATTCTTTGGAAATATTCCCATGTCAGATTATTTCATTATGCTGCATTTCATATGGGAGAGAACTTTCTATTGAAGAGATTTTCTGCCATTAATCAGGCAAAGAATTTAGGCAGTTATAATTTGAACATATTAGGAAATGTGATTGTTTACATGCTAATGAAATCTAGAAAATGTAGATTACATGAGGAAAGAACTAGCTAGTTATATGAAATTGTAATTAAAAATGCTAAACTCATTCATGTTATCAGTGTAATGTTATATACTTTTGAACTTCCATCAAAATGAATCTGAATTCTAGAAATGTGTTTTTTTTACTAGAAAACATAATCTATTTTTCTCCTCCATTTTCTCTTTCTTTAATGCTAATTTAAAATGATTTTATGGCAGATGTTTGTAATTTTTTGGTTGTTCAGTATGAACCATAAACCTATATTTCGGAAGTGTCTTTATATCTGAGTCTTGGTAGAGGACTAAACCTCATTTCTGCTATAGAAGCTGAAACTGCTAGTTCCTTTCTCTCCCAGACTCCCTTGCAGCTAGGGAATAGACACATGACACAGGCTCAGCCAATATGAAGCAACTGTCCCATTTGAATTTTGAGCTAGCAACTCAAAGCATGCACAGAAGAAAATCATTTGTGGTAGGTGACAGTGACAAAAGCAGAAATACTCAAGTTCCATGGACGTCAGGGGCAGACATATCTTGGTGTTCACTGCTAGTGGGGTTACTAGTGTCAGCTGCAGCTTTGTGTGTTAGTCACAGCAAAAATAGTGTCACTGGTGGTGCAGCAGAGGGATGCAGCTCAGTGTTACCATCTAGCCAGAGGAGTTCCCCTAATTGGAACCTCTGCTCTGGTTAAGCTGGGTCCTTTGCTTCATCATAGAAAAGAGTTTCAGGACAAATCAGAGAGAGTGAAATAAAGTTACAAAATTTATTAAGCACACACTTTAGAGTTTATGCTGACAATCAGAAAGAGAGAAAAATACACAGCCAAGATCCAGATGTGGGCTTCTCAAGAGAGAAGAGGAGAAGAATTGCACAGGTATGTGTTCCCTCCAGTTTTATTTAATCTAGGGCACCCCCTGTGTGATGTCAGTCTTGGGTGTCTGGCCCTGGGTGCCTAGTATGCCGTGAGCCTCAAGCTCTACCTAGAAAGGCCCCTGGCATGGATTAGGTCAGTCTCAGTAAGATTGAAAGTTCTTTTGTTTAGGTTTTTCTATTGGAGAAATTTCCCTTTAGTAAAATGAGATTATAAGGTGGTTCAGGAGGTACATTGAATAGTTTCAAGAGAATAGTCACAAGGAGTTTCCTGAACATGATTCAAAGAAGCACAGAACTGCAGAGGGGAAAGCAAGGTTTAACTCAAAGCCTATGTACGTTTTTACCCCAAGCATGACTTATGGCTATTGTAACATTTTCATTATTTAAAATGTCTCCTCAAAATAATAGCTCTATGCAGGCAGTCCTCATGGCAGTTTTCTTGGTAGTTGTGTCAAAGCTCCTGATTCTCAGCTGGCAAGACTCAGATCAGATCCTGGGGTGAAATCTCTTTCCCTATCAATTTCCCCCAAATTTCTCTGTGTTTCTATCCTGCCTCATTTCTCCTCTCTGAGCCTTTAGTTGATGAAGGCTAATGATCTGCCTTCTGAAACTTCTTCAGGCTGAGTAGAAGCATAGACCCTGCCTATCTAGAGATACAAAGTCTTAATCTGCCTGATCTGTGGGGGGAGATAAGAGAGATTGGAGGATCAGGAATCTCTGCACATAGGAAGTTAAAATGCCCTTTTCTCTCATTTGAAGACAACTCAAGTCTTCTAACTCTTCACAGATATAAGCAAACACATCCTCAGGGTGTTCTTGGCTGTGGGAGATCAGAAAAAAACAAGCTTAGCTCTACTGATCTGGGTGTGGCAGACTTCTATCCACCCTGAAAAGGTGTTAACATACATTAATATATATTTACAAATTTGATAGGAGGCATATGGCTAAAATTTAATTAACAATCTTCTTCCTAGGATGTATCTCTCTTTTATATAGAGTTAGGTAAAGGCAGTGGCTTGATTCCACCTTCTGTGGAAGCATTTCCCTGGAGTTTGACAGCTGTTGAGGTACTTAATAAGACTTGGTAAGGTCCCTTTTGAATGGGCTGAAAAGCAAGGACTAGGAGGGCTGGACCTTTAAGATGCCACAGGTGTGGCTGGGATTTATCAGCCTTTTGAACCTTTTGTTTACCAGTGTCTCTTTAAGTAGATTAAAAAAAAATGGCATGGCTTTTAGATCTTATTTTGGATCTTAGTCCCACTCTTCCTTTTCTGTATTAATGATTAGTCCATGTTTTGCTTATACTTTCCTGCTGAGTATTTAAGACCATGTAGGATACCAAGAATGAACATTTCTGTTTTTGGATTTTCAGGTCAGTCAAGTCTCCTTACAGTTGCTTTGGGAGTGTATGAGGAGCCTGTGGTCTCCTCAGTCTTTTCTCTACCAGTTGTGCCATTTGCTGGGATGAGTCAGTGTCTTGCTGATGACGTGGCTTCTTTTGGAAGCATTGGAGGAATATTGTCCTCTGTAATAACTCTCCTCTTCACAGAATTTTCACAGGCCAAGCCAACCTCTGTGGTCTCCATGGCCTGTCTAATCAAAAGGACAGATCACTTACTGGAGTTATAGGTCTCTTTTTTGAGGGGTCCTGTTATTCCATAGATACTGGCCAAGTTGTGGTAAGAGCCAAAATATTGGCTGTACTCTTAGCCCTATTATCCTGAGTGGCTTTGGCTTCCAATTTTTGGTTGTTGAAGACCCAGAAGGCAAGAGTTACTAGTCTTGAAGGAGTAATGGATTTTAATTTTACTATAACATTTATCATCTGCAGCCATAGCACCTGACATCCTATCCTGCCTTATTTTGGAAGCTAAGCAGGGTTGGCCTGGTTAGTTCTTGGATGAGAGACCACCTGGGAATACCAGGTGCTGCAGGCTAGGGAGAAGGACCTGGCAAGCACTCCTGAAACAATCCACCATTGAAAACTCTATGAATAGCAGAGAAACAGTGACAATAGTCCTGGGCATGGCACAGTGTCAGAGAATGTTTTGTTCTGTTGTACACAGGGTCACTACGAGTTGGACCTGACTCAACAGCACCTAACAACAAGAAGAACAAAATAACATTTAGGTATAACTTAGATATATAGCACTTTTAGCCCTTATAGGCATGATTTTATTGCACAAATATGGTATCAAACATTTTGTGATAACTTAAGGTAATAGTTGCTCATTTAACTAGTGTTATAAAATGATCTTTAAAAGACTTTAAAACAAAGAAATATTTACATAAATCTTGACCCAACACTTGGTTTCCTAAATAGTTAAAAGCTTGACAAAATTATTAGAAAGTGCAGCCATTTTGACAACACATAAAATCCTTGTAACTTAAATGCAGGCTTTTGTAACTGTTACTAGAGGCAGATAAATATTTTAAGAAAGCCTTTGTTCTGGGATCCGTTGGAGAGTTTCACCCACTGAGGTTATAGAAATCTCTTCTCAGCAAGGGGATAGGCGAATTAAGAAAGGCTGAGAGAGAGATTAAGTTTCCAAAACCATATGTTAAAAGATTCAGTGAATCCTTTGGTTCTGGATTTACATTGACACTGGTTACTGTACAAGTTTAGGAAGGGGGCCCAGGGTCATCAATCAAGGCAGAAAAATGAAGCCCCAGAATCTAAAAGAAAAGTAATATTTTACTCACCACATCAAGAACTACCTGAGGCTCTTCCATGGTCATCACCAATGCCTTGTGAGGGCCTTCCCTGGGAAACCTCAGGCAGCTTCAGTCTTCAAGGGTAGCTAGCATCAGAGCTGGTGGCCCTTTTCCCCCTTCGAAGGTGGGACATTTTTGTTTCCAATGCTCACCCTCTTTTGAAGAGGGGGCAAAGCCATGGTTTAAAACCTGATTGGGGTACCCCCTTTTCCAGTGCCCTGGGTTTATACAGTGGTATAACTGGGGAGATAGGCAGTTTCCCCAGACTAATCCTAAAGTGGCCTGTAGCTGTAGCACTGTGGGGTCTGATCCTGTCAGATCTCGGAAGCTAAGCAGGGTCAGATCTGGTTAGTACTTGGGTGGGAGACTGCCTGGGAACTCCAGGTGCTGTAGGCTTGGGAGAAGGATCCTGAAACCCACTCCTAAAAAACAATGCACCATTGAAAACCCTATGAATAGCAGAGAAGCACTGACAATAGTGTTTTGCCTGTTGTACATAGAGTCGCTATGAGTCAGATAGATACTGACTTGATGGCACCTAATAACAACAGTGCTAAAGTGGGCTGGGGTTTAGCTCAGTTTGTAGAGTGCCATGCTGCCCTCTCTGAGGACTCAGGTTCAATCCCCAGCTCCACACAAATGGCAGAAGGACACAGCAATCCACTCCCCAAAAAATCCCAAAACAATCAGCCATTGAAAACCCTACTAGGGTCGCTAAGAATTGCACCTGACTTGATGGCACCTAACAACAATACTAAAATATGAGTTTGTTCCTGTGCTTGTGATTCTTTGTCTTGGGCCTTTTAAATTATCTCTGTTTTACATCTGTTGTTGGAAACCTTAAAGGCCAAATTTAAAAGCTGATTTAGGGTTGTCTGTGGTCCTGTTGTCTGTTTTTGCAGTTTCCTCCTAATATCTGGAGCAGACTGATAAAATGAGTTCCTAGAAAAATCTGACACTCATGGGAGCTAGGATCAATATTAGTATATTTTCTCAATGTCTCAGTGAGATGACTTAAAAATAGAGCTGGATTTCCATCTCTACTTTGGGTTATTTCTCTAATCTTGTCATAGTTTACAGATTTAATAGTGGATCTATCCATTCCCTCAATCAAACAGGCAATCATATGATTGCACATAGTGAGACCATTACTTCCTACATGGTATTGCCAGTGTGGCTTCTGATTTGGAACAGCTGTGGCCCCAATGTGTTGCTTCTGGTCTCTTGCATGAATTTCATCCTCATAAGCCTGAGCAGCTGTCCACGTTTGTCCTGTTTTTTACAAGAGTGCAACATTTGGACAAAAGGACATGTAAATCTGTCCAGGTTAAGTCAAAGGAAATGCTCAAGGATTGAAATTCATCAGTAAATTTCTCTGGATCCTCTGATAAACATTTCAATTTCTGTTTGCATTGAGCTATGCCTGATATTGAGAAAGGGGGATGTACTCTTAGGATTTCTTCTCCATTTACTGGTTCTCAGAGGAGACACAAATGTGCTGGTTTAGGATCATTGGGATGATAAAAAGTCCCACTTCTAGTTATGCCTGCTTGGCTAAGCTGTTTTGCTGAAAGAGATTTTAAAGATGCCCTGGATTCTGGGCTGGAGGCATTACTTTGGGGTTCAGGTTGCCTCCAAAGGATCATCCTCATACCCCAGAGATACATGACTATAACAAATTTTGCAATTTTCCCATACTTTTGGGTTCTGACACAATGACATGAATACTTGAACATAAAGGACCTCACACTATTTACCTTTCTTTTTTTCAGAACTGATCTGTTTGCAGTATTATGTTATAGTTTAAAGTCTCATTTTTAGACCAATTTTCTCCTTTTCCTAGTCTATATAGGGGCCAGACCTCACTGCTATAGACAATTAATTTTTCCCTCCTAATATCATCTGTCTCAAAATGTTCCCAGTTATCTAAAATACAGCCTAAGGTTGAATCTTCAGGAACAGATATTTGCTTACCCATGGTCATAAGTTGTTTTTTTGTTCACTTGTGTATCTAAAGAAGGAAGAAAGCAAGAAAGGGGAAAAAGTACATATAATGCAAACAAATCCTTGGGTCCCCATTTCTGAGTTCCAGTGCAAAACACATCACAAAGACAATCCTTTTCCCTTCACTGTAACTCAGAGACATATTATTGGTGCTCTTTCTATTCAGAGACACATTACTGTGCCTCTTTCAATATTAATTCAAAGACACATTATTGTGCATATTTCAATTTGAAGACACACTATTGTGCCTCTTTCAATATTTTAACTCAAAGACACATTATTGGGTCTCTATCAATTCAGAAACACATGACCATGCCTCTTTCAATATTTTTCCTATCCTTTATGGCCAGTGACCATATTAATGAGTGTCCTCAAAAACCCCAACTCAACTTTTTCTCTTGAGTGTCCCTAGAGTAGAGTGAACACATTATTATGTCTCTTTTAATAACATATATTTTAAATTCAGAGACACATTACTGGACCTCTTTCAATTCAAAGACAACCTATTGTTCCCCTTTTAGTTCAGAGACATTTTTGTGCCTTTTTCAGTATTTCAACTCAGAAACACATTATCAAACCTCTTCCAACTTAGAGACATATTATTGTGCATCTTAATTTTTTTAAATTCACAGACACATTGTGGCTCTTTCAATAATTTCTAACAAAAGCAAAGTTGGATACACAAAATGGTTGTATTTTTTTAGCCTCTTCATGGGATGGGAACTCATGGAGTCCAAACTCATGTATTTTAAGATGGTATCCTAGAGGAAATTTCTCAAGCCATAACACTCTGGCATCTAGTCCCCGCAGATCTTGGAAGCTAAGCAGGGTCAGGCCTGGTTAGTGCTTGAATGGAAGACCACCTGAGAATATTGGGTACTGTAGGCTTAGGAGAAGGACCTGATAGCCCACACCCAAATCAGTCAGCCATTGAAAACCCTATGAATAACACAGAAGTACTAACAATATGGCCAGGCATGGCACAGTGTCAGGTAGTGTTTACTTTTGTTGTACATAGGGTTGCTATGAGTCAGACATAACTCAATGACACCTAACAACACCAACAACATCCTAGAGGAAAAACAGTCTTCTCAGGATTATCTACATTCTAAAAGGTAGTGACTCCTCTTAGATCTACCTTAATCCTGAAAAGTGGTCAAGCACCAATGCTTTCAAGGTGGCTTCTACTTCTTCCTTCAGTACAATTGGTTCCTGATCATATGCAGCCTTCCAAAATGGTTGATCATTCACCAATTCTTCTTGGTATAATGACAATGTATTCATTCCATCTTCTTTTGATGTTTCCTGCATTGTTTAATATTTAATAATCTTTAATAATCTTTCATTATTGTCACTCAAGGTTTCAATTTTTCTTTAACTTTTTAAGCTTGAGAAAAACAGCATATTCTTCCCTTTTGGTTTTCCATTTCCAGGTGTTTGCCATTGATTTAGAGCAGGGTTGGCAACATTTTTTTAAAGGGCCAGATGGTAAGTATTTAGGCTTTCTAGGTCTCTATCACACCTCTTCAACACTGTCATATAGTGCAAAAATAGCCACAAACAATATTTAAGCAAGTGAGAGTGGATATAACTTTATTTATACAATAGGTAGCAAGCCAGAATTGGCCAAGAAGCCACAGTTTGTCAACCCCTGATTTAGAAGACTAGAAAGAGGGAAACAGGACTTTTGAAGATAGAGAAACACTTCAATGATGTTGTACCTTTTGTCTTTTCACCACCTCGATGATGTTGTCCACACTAAGACTGCTTTGAAATATATATAACATAAATAACAGCAGAAATCACCCCATCTTTGAAGATTTAAATAAAGCCTTGAAATCTCATCATCCATATGCCAAGGCACTGGGAAATCCAGTTTTTACCTCCTGATTTCATACACATTATCAAGGTTACCTCTTGTTCCAAATTTGATTCCCTCGCCCTCTCCATGGCTGATCTCTTCTTTCTATTCCATGGGCTCCTTGACTTTTGCCCTGAGGGGATACACAGCAGATGCTCCTATAGTGTGATGTGTAGGAAGACATTTAATTTGCAACAATATGAGCAACTTGTTGTTGTTGTTAGGTGCCCTTAAGTCAGGTCCAACTCATAGCAACCCTATGTACAACAGAATGAAACACTACCTGGCAATGCCATGCCTGGCTCTATGTCAGTACTTTTCTGTTATTCATAGGGTTTTCGATGACTGTTTCAGGAGTGAGCTCCAGGTTCTTCTCCCTAGTCTATAGCACCCCGCATTCCCAAGTGGTGTCCCACCCAAGCACTAACCAGGCCTGACCTGCTTAACTTCTGAGATCAGATGGGAATGGACAGCAGGGTGGTATGGCTGTAGACTCCAGCAACTTAAATTGGATTATTAATATCCCTCTTCTGAAAATTCTGTTGGCTGTGTCACCTGCAGCCTCCTTCTGTGCTTTCTAGCTCCCTTCTTTGTCTTCTGCCTCTGCTCCCCTCTCTCATCAGCATTCCTAATGCTTATTTTCTATAAAGAATGGTTTAGCCAATTTTTGTTTTATTGTTTTCCTCCAGCATCAGTCTTTCACTTAAGAAGTTTAACAAAGTATTGTTTGACACTAAATTATTGTTTTAAACTATCTAACATTAAAATGATAATTTCCATACCATTGCATGTGGAAGACTATAGTGTTATATGCTGACAAAATGAGTCAAAATTGAAATGTTATTTCAGTTTTAACAGTAACCGTTTAGATTTGTAAACATTCATGAACCATCAGGCTCAGAGACTAGCATTACCATAGAAACACACAAGTCCAAACAGAAGATAGCTTACAAAATACATAAATATTTTATACAAATTAGATAGTGTGTATATGTATATCTTATACAAATTATATTCAAATGAACATATATACTATACTATATTCTATATAGAGTAATAGTCTATGTCCCATATAAAATACTAAAACCTATATAAAATAGTAATATTCAATAAAAAAAGGAAGACTCTCAACTAGAGGGATTGACACAGTGGCATCAGCAATGGGCTTATAAAAAAGATTGGGTGCTTGGCACAGAATTGGTGAGTGTTTTGTTCTGTTGCACATAGGATTGCCATGAGTCAGAACTGACTTGATGGCACCTAACAACAAAAACAATATTCTACATAGAATATCTTATTCTATGTAGAATAAAAATAATATACACCATTAAAATACTATACTACATATTTTATATTTTATGTAATGTTTTATATATATTATATGGCATATATGTTGTAAATATAAAATAAAAATATACTATGTAGGTTTTATCATATATATTGGATATTATGTGTTTTCATTTGACCATAATTTATACAATGAAAATCCCTTGTTACTAGATGGTGAGGGGTCAGGGAACTAACGTACTTATTTTAACCTTTTCTGAAAGGACCTCTAAGAAAAGGTAAAATTTCAAGAGCTCTTAGCACACAGGTTAGAAACAGGTGATTAATGTTTTTGTTAAGTGCCATCAAGTTGGGTCCGACTCATAAAACAGGTTAGAACTTGGAAAATGGTAAACAGCATTAGATATAAGCTTACCAAAGTCGAAGGTGGGAATATAGTAACACTGGAATAAGAGGGTAATAAGAAATTTAACTTGAGAAAATGAAGATATTGTAAGAGGGAGGAGCATGGTGACAATCAGAAGTGGGGGAATTAAGCAGGGGGTTCCTGACTACATCCAACAAGCTCTGTGATTTGCACGAGTAAATAGATAGGAAACCTGGAATTTATAATAGAATCTACATTTTAAAGCTAGAAAGGACCTTAGAAGAAAAAAGAACATTTACTGAGCATTAACTATTTGCCAGTGGGCTGGGATTTAGCTCAGTTGGTAGAGCACTGCGCTGCAGTCTATGAGGTCCCGAGTTCAATTCCTGGAACCCCAAAAATGGGAGAAGGACCTGGCAATCCACTCCCAAGGCAATCCCAAAACAGTCGGCCATCGAAAACCCTATGAGGGTCGCTATGAGTCAGATACTGACTCGATGGCACCTAACAACAACAACAACAACTATTTGCCAAGAATGATGGTTTCGCACATGTATTTTCTGGGAAGGCAATAGCTTTGAAATCAGTCAGGCCTAAATTCAAATCTTGGCTCTGTTCCTTTCTTGCATTGTATCCCTGGGCAAAAAACCCTTTGACCTCCAGTTTCCTCATGTCTAGAGAAAGTCTTCCTTTGCAAAGGTTTTGTGTGAATAAAAATGAAAGTATTCTCTAAAGTTCATGGAACATTGTTAGCTACTCTGCTCATGTTAATTTACTACTATCCCTTTCATAATTTGGAATATTAAGACTTAAAGATTAGAAGCCATGTTTGATGAAGAGATTTAGTCAAATTTAGATTTCCTTTTCCTGTTCTGATCCCTGCCCCCCATCGTATTTCATCACCACTTAAATTTGAATGATGTCTGGTAGACAAACCTGGACACATCTAGTGATTCTAAGAGACTATGCTGTTTCCAAGAAGGCAGCAATTCCTTTCTGTTTCCTAGAAATGCATGCAAAGTAGTCTTATTGTGGAGATAGCAAGGCAGATGAGCAATCACCTATCTCTGTAGGTACATAATTTTATCCAATGGTTTCATTAGCTAAAACTAGAAAGTTCTATCTCATAGAAAAGGACTATGAGATAATACAGAGTGCTAAACTATGGGCACTTGGCAGATTTGAATGGAACAGGAAAGCATTGATTGAAGAAAGTCTTGTTTCAAAAAAAAAACAAAAGAAAAAAAGACTTCTTGATGATCCATTGGGATAATGGAGCCAAGCTTTGGGATCATTATGGATTTAAGCTGATAGCTATTTTTCAACTTTGAAATAATATTTACCTGTCATTTCTTGACATATCCTACGGACAGTCACAAGACAAGATGGAACTTTGAGTTCACTGGTTGGGATTCCTAGGGAATTAAAACTTCAAAAATCTGTTGGCTTGGGAGATGTTTTATATGCTTACCTAAGTCTCTGAGGCTCCAACATTCACTTAGTCACTCTAGATGTAAAAGAATACTGGCTCAAATTCCTTCTCTTTCTCCCTCTCTCCCTTTTTTCACTATTACACATGTACAAAGGATGACTATTTATACTGAAGTATTCAAGAGGATTGTGACTTGTGGTTTTTATGAACTTAACTGGTAGCTCTTTCCAATGGGTAATATCCATCTTGTTCCTAGGAACATACCCCAGGGGCAGATATGTAGATTTGTTGATGTACAGACATGAGACATAGTACCCTTTACTAGGGCTGTGGTCCCTGTGGGCAGACGGGAAACAGATATGCTGAGTGGTGTGCTGTCAGACAGCAGCTAGAAGGACTGATGTCATTTTGTGGTGCATATTTCACAATAAGGCACTGGGCCTAACTCTTTATCCTCTCAGAACTGATCCATGGGCATAGCCTAAAAAAAGAAAACTAAAAGCAGAATATGAAGAATATGTTCCAATATAAGCTCTGGAGGGAGGTGAAAAGTTTAAGGAAATGAAAAGCAGAATCATTTTTAATGATTGGGTATTGTGGTTCACAAATGCACCCAGCCATTAGCCAACTGCCAACTGTTTTCTGGGGGTAAAAGAAAATATTATAAGATATAAGGTAGATAGTTAGCGATTTTTCCTTAGCATGATACAATGCAGCCTTTCAATATTTTCCCAACTCTTTTGTGCTATGGAGAAAGGGTTTTAATATGGAGTGAAAGAGCAGACCTCTGCCACAGGGATGCAAACTGGTATAATTAGAGGAGGGAAAAGCCCGTCTTATTTAGGATAAACAAGAAGGGGAGAGCAATTTAATTGGTTCCTGATGTTGCACATAACACAGGCCAGAGCTCTTAAAACCTAGTGGCTTATTTTTATTTGTGAATATATTTGATTTTTTTTAAAATGAGTTTTCCATCTGTGCTGGTAGAATTCCAGTCAAGGAACTTCAATCTTGGCTGCTTTGATCTTGTGCTCACCTTTCAAAACTATGAAAAGGTCTTCTTTTTCCTTTATGGAAAAGTGCTTCCAGCCAATATTTAATATGAAAGAGATGTTTATCAGACTTGGGATGGGCATATTGAAGCTATTTGGGAGTTGGCACTTTCTTTCTCTGTCTCTTCTTTTTCTTCTATACACATTTTCACCCTCCAAATCTCAGCCCCTTGACTATATTTCCTATTGTGGTTTTGTAAAGATGAGGGCCATATACGTGGACATTAATAAAGGCACTATGAAAGTGAGTGAGAAGAATAAAAATAAAAGGAGAATTGCTGTGTAAGAGAGACACATGCATTAATTCTACTGTGAAACCTATGGCTGACAGTGGTCTGTGATTATTTCAGAGAGCTGACAATTTTGTTGTATTTGCCAGATCTTGATGTGAAGTCTGGACTTGGAGACGGTATTTGGAAGATAATTCTCAGTGGTTGCTACTGTTATATTATTTTTCTCCCTATCTCTAGAAAAGCTACCTGTGTATAAATCATTTAAATTTAGCAAATCAAATAGGTTTCTTGGTGAGCATTTGCAAATAAAGTGGAATTTGTTACTTCAAAAACCAACCGGTGATGAGAAAATAGATCTCATTTTCAAGTAAAAGAGGTATCCAGTTACTGGGTCACAAAGCCTAGTGATTTCAGGCAATTCTAGAACAAAGTAACATATTTCAGGCCACTTTCCACATACTGTTTTTTGATAAGGTGTGATACGCATCAGTTAGCTTACATATCATTATCATTTTTTCTTACACAAGGGAAACATGCTTACAGCATTTTTGTTTCTCCCAGCCTTTAAAGCAAAACATCCAGTGAGGAAAAATTGCTCCTACTTTAAGAAAAATGGATGTTTGGTCAATCTTAATTTACAAAATGAAACACAGTAGGATGAATACTTGCAAAGCAAACAGAATCCATTGGTTGGCCAACAAATTATCACTGAGTTTCTCGAAATACAGTTTTAATGTACTTTTATTTACTATAATCTAATTAATATGCAGCTTTTCAGTAACATATTGAAATAAAAATAGCAAGTTTCTAAACAATTTTCTTTTAACTTTTTATTTTTAGTAAAATGACCATTATGATCTTTGCAAGCATTCCCCACTTCTGCAGCCGATAGGTTTTAAAGAAATTTCTTCATATTCCACTCCCAGAATCCTGATATCACATGGGCTAATTAAGGTTTTTTACATATGATCTATAGGGTGGAAACTTTCTTGAAAGAAAATGAGTTGATAAAATTGTGGTAAAAAAGAAAGGAGGCAGGA
Source organism: Pedetes capensis (assembly GCA_007922755.1). Lineage (NCBI taxonomy): Eukaryota > Metazoa > Chordata > Mammalia > Rodentia > Pedetidae > Pedetes > Pedetes capensis. The sequence goes on along the minus strand of VMDO01002587.1, from coordinate 37,056 downwards.
CAATGTCAGCTTTTAAAAATTCATTTATCACACATTCCAGATGATGGAAAAGAAATGCTGGAGCAATAGGTCAGCTGTTTTAATGTTTCTCCCTGAATCAAAGAGGGGAGGGGACTTTATGGATTCCAGCTGTGCTTACTTTCCGGTTTCCTGGCTCTTTGCTATTCTCTATTCTGTAGTCTACGTGTCCAAAGCTCAAGGGAGAGTTTGATCTAGCAGCTCTTGCACAAGTTAATTTCTTTTCCTTTTCTTTCTTTGTTTCTTTCTTTGTTTTTTTCTTTCTTTGTTTTTCTCTCTCTCTTCTTTCCTTCCTTCCTTTCTTTTTTCTTACCCTCCATCCCTCCTTTCTCTCTCTTTTTCTTTCTTTCTTTCTTTCTTTTTTTCTTTCTTTCATAATGCTTAGCACACTGCCATAATACTCTTAAATGCCAGGCCAAGGTGAGATGGGAAAAGAAAGTAAAAAGGAAGAAGACTAGAAACATGAACATGAACCCAAGATGTTCCATTAGGCTCCAAGAAAGGAAGAAGTAGAAGAAAAAGGAAGAATCTGAGGAACTAAGAAATGAGGGGACTGAGGGGCCTTATCTAATTTTTACTTCCTTTCTAGGTTTGTGGTTCTCAAGTATTAATACCCATTATAATAATCTGGAACCCTTGTGAAATGCGGAATTCCATAGTTTCTAATTTGTTTGGGCTAGTTTGAGGAGGGGCAATCTGCATTTTAACAAGAAAGAACTTAATAGTAAAGTTAGTGTTGAAAAGCAGTTGTCTCAGACATCAGGGCCTTGGAGGGGTTGCATGAAGATGGCTATATGCACAGAATGAAGACACATAAACAGAAGAGGGTGCATTTCAGAGGGAGTGATGGGGAGGGGATATGGAAAGAGTAGTTGACTAATGAACAAAACAAAAGCAACACTGATGAGATACTTATGGGAGAAAGGGTGTTAAAAGAGGAAGTGAGTTGCTATTTTTAGCCTATTACCCGCAGATTTACCTAATGAGATGAAATAGACAACTAAGTTGCTGCTAAGGCATTGATGAAATTAGCCAAAAATTGGGTCTAAATTCTTAGATTGCTTGGTCAGTTTTATGTCCCAATCTTCTTTTTTAAGATGCTTATTGTATAATAGAGAGGAAGACCTAGTAACCCACTCCCAAAAATCAATCCACCATTGAAAACCCTATAAATAGCAGAGAAGCACTGACAATAGTGTTTTGCCTGTTGTACCTAGGGTCACTATGAGTAGGACACCGACTCGACGGCACCTAACAACAACAATTGTATAATAGGGGCTAGGGTTTAGCTCATTTGGTAGAGCACTGCTCTGCAGTCTCTGAGGTCCTGAGTTTGATTTTTGGCACCACAAAAATGGGAGAAAGACATGGCAATCCACTCTCAAGGCAATCAGCAATTAAAAACCCTGTGCGGGTTTCTATGAGTTGAACCCAACTCCATGGCACCTAACAACAGCAATAATTGTATAATAATTGAGAAATCATAAGAAAACATTACCAGAAATGAATGAAGAACTAAATTAATCATCCTTATTTCCAGAAGGTAAATTCTTTCTGTTGAGCTTATTCCCACTGCCTTCTTTCTACTGAGGTACCTACCATTTATTTGAAAGGAAGATGGAATTTCAAAGTAGGTAAAGAAAATCTACCCCAGCGAGATAGAATAAAAAACCACCAATTGAAAGATGAAAGCCTGGAACTGCCTCAGAAAAAAAGCTTTAAAGTTCAAGTGCCCATTTTCAGAGTATAAAGTTCAAAATGGTATCTGGTTAGACTGTGATGACTATAAAATTTTTATGAATGAAGGAAGCAGCAATAGGGTTAGAAGGGAACCTAAAGTAGGGTTTACATAGCACTTTATACATTTGAGAAAGTCAGCTGTTCATCCCAAAGAATAAGGTGACAGAGAATTTTGGTGGTGAGCTGAGGGGTGGCTAAACCCATATATATGTGCCAACAAGGCTACTATGCCCTGAAGCCAATTCAGACAACGTCTCTCTAAAATATCTATAAAAATACAGCAAAGTGAAAATGTCACTCTTATAAGAGACTGTTAAACAATTGGCTGCATTCTGGAGAAGACTCTACTAACTACAAAAACCATGAAATAACCTGTGCACATCTTACCACTTAAAATGGAACAAGAAGTCTTGGCTACTTCAACTTTGTTCCAACACTGCCAATTTACTCAGTGTCCTTGGGTTGGCCACACGAAGGCCCACTGGAATGTCTAGTTCCTCCTCATGGCACATACAAGTGGGGAAGGCATCTGCCCAGGCACTTCCCTCTGCCAATGCTGCATTATGGCTCTCTTACATTGCTGGGCAACACTTTGATCAAATATAGATAGGGCTTCCCTGAGGCCCAGGAAGGCAGTCCAAGAACTCCAGGGTCCTGAGTTCCCCTGATATCTTTCCTAGATGTTTTTACTGCCTTCCACCCTAAGATGGGGGAAGTGAGGACACTGTTGTCAGATTCCATCCTATGCTTTTCTTCCACGTCCCACATGGATGAAAGGCATGGACTTCAACTTCCTCCTGCGTGCCTGGGGCTTTGTTTATTATGCTTTGTCTACTTTATACTTGTAGTGAAACTCGGTGATTAAGTTAGTGATTATGTACAGGAGAGCTTGAAGAACTTAGGAAATACTTTTGTCTTTGGGCAAAGGCGTTTGACAGTCAGAAGCTGAACACCCATTGGTTTCTTTCCTTCATGTACCTGCTGCTAACAGTCTTAATCATCCCTCTCACCCAAGTTAGATGGATGCCTAAAAAGGAAAACCCACATTAAAATATTTTTTAAAACTAGTATTCACATTACAGAAATATTTTCCCTACTTAAACATTTTTAAAATATGTTGCTTATGGTGAGCCTATGATTCTGGTCACTTGGTCTCTGCTCTATGCTGCTCCTGGTTTGTTGTGATGTGAATTGCTTTGCTACCTGCTGCCACTACTCCAGCCCCTCCACCATTATGGACTGTGGTCCTTTAAACAAAGAAACTATGCAGAAAACTCCTAATACAGAGCTGACTCAGCCCCCACAGCCCTCATGGATTTGTATCCTGGGAGGCTCACTAGTTTTATAATTCATCAGGAGCAGAGGAGACATGCAGAGATCTTCTCACAAGTGGAAGAGAAAGTATAAGAGGAGCTAGAGAAAATGCTGACTTTTCACCAAATGAACATTGCTTAGTGAATGGCTCTTAAATACTAGTAAGAGTTTCCACTTAAGGGAATCATTCCCTGTGTCTAGAACCCTTGTGGTCATATTTGACTATAGTTCTAGGATTTGTAATGCCTTTTGGTTTCTGGAAAAAGAAAACTACATTTTTATCAAATATCTTGATATTACATCATAATGATGTTAATGCAAAGACACCAAGATGATCATGCTTGAGCTTTAGTTGGGTTTTCAATTGGCTATGAGAGAGAATATTAAGCTTTGAGGAAGAAAGCTAATGAGAATGCTAAAGCCATGAATGGAAAGTAAGTGTTAAAGATTTTAGGAAAAGAGATCAAAGCAAAATGGCAGACAGATAGGACACTCCTTCTGTTCTGGAGTATTAAGGGTTTGGAGTTCACATTGACTAGATAGAAACAATGATGGTTTAGATTGGGAGATAGTGGAAGAAACTGGATAAACATTGAAAGTGCGGATCTGGCTCCGGAGGACCTACAGAAAGGACAGCAGCTGGGTCGCCATTTTGCCATTTCGCTATCATGAAGACGGAGGATAGAATCCTGGAGACTTGGAGGGGACTTTGCACACACATCCATGGAGGCCAGACCTAACACAGAGTGCAACCTTGGCATCACACTGTCACCCTGCCCACGGGACACAGACTACAAGTTCTAGGTGAGTCACTTTGAGGTGGCACATGGAATCGCCATCCCTAGTGGTGCTCGCTGCACAGCCGGAGACGCTGGGCTAGTGTAGGACCCTCACACAGGAAAATAGTGATCAGATCCACAAGAGTTGATACCTTAGGGTGTGGGGAGAGATCGCAGAGGGGCCTGGGAAACCAGTGCCAGCGGCACTCACCCAGAGCTGTGGCGCGGCTCCCTCCCTCCCGTTGTGGCGGGACAGTTGTGCAGACATGATTTTCACAGACATACGTGCACACATACACCCAGATCCCAGACACACCAGAGGCAATTCTATGTCATCCCACTGCACTGTGGAGTAGGCTGGGGTCTGCAGAGGCGACTGAGTCCCACATGGGCAGAGTGTGACTTTTTGGCAAACATCATACAGTAGCACAATTAGTCCCCCAATAGCTTCAAGTGTGATTGCCGCGCCTGGAGAGACCTGCTGCAGATTCCCCCCAGGGTGGTTGGATATCATTCTGCCCACTTCAGGGGGAGAACTGAGGAGAACACAATGGGATCTGGACCTCCCAAGTGGACTCCCTAGTGGACAGAAAGCCCTGCAATAAAAATCCACGATAGCAGCCATATTCCCTCCATGCTGTAGGCTTTGGGGCGGAGATCTCCGATTTGGGGAATTGGCGCCTGAACTATGTGGGACAGGGAGAACTCTAGGGAGGCCCCCACAGGTTCCACTGACTCTCTAACAATACAATAGACACAGAATATTTCATGGAATAGACTCTATGGGCACTCAGTGTCCCACTTAAACCCGGACATTGTGGGGCTGCCCACCATATTCCCTCGATAGAGAGAAGCTGCGCAGAAACCCTGCCCCCTAACACAGCCTGCTTCTGTGGATTGTGTGAAAACACTGCCACCCTGTGTTCTGCAGTATTCACTTCATCCTTACTGGCTCCACAATTCAAATTCCACTTGTGAGAACATACAAGTGTTATTTGATTTTTAAAACTTTATTATTATTATTATTATTTTTTGTGGTACTGGGGTTTGAACCCAGGGTCTCACACTTGCATGCTTGTAAGTACTGGACCACTGCGTTGCGCCCCCAGCCCATTTTTTTTTACTTTTTGAGACAGGATCTCTAAGTTATGCTAGGTTACACAGACTGCCTCTGATCTCAAACTTGCGATCCTCCTGCCTCTGCCTCCCGAGCTGCTGGGATTACAGGCATGCACCACTGCACCTGGCTACAAGTTTTTTTATGTGTGTGTGGGAGCATGTATGTGATTTTTTTCTCTTTTTCTCCTTCTTTTTCTTTCTATCTTTCTTCCTTTAATCTCTTCCCTTTTTCTATTCTCCTTCTTTTTCTTATGCTATAGATGTGTTTTTATTTTAGTTAATTAATTTAGCCTTTAATTTTAGCCTTAACTTTAATTTTGACAGTAATTTTTGTTAGTCTCTGTCCTCTACCTCCTCTTTCTCCCTCTTCTGTCACCAGATCCTCCCCCTTCTCACCCTCCAGTAGAGAAACAGAATCTATTGCCTCCCTAACCCCCAGCCCCTTTGCAGTAGGGCTGGTGAACTAGAGTAAGAGCCCCACAGACTAAACAGCTGAGGAACTACACAGCTTACAAGCTCAAATAAGCACCAGAGATTTAGCACCACACAATCTCAAAGGAATAACAGAGGGAGAAGTTCTGCACACTCAGGAGAGATGAATTCTATTTCCCAGACCATATTATGGGCAAACAAAGTGAACCTACAAGAAACACAAAGGGGCAGGATGGATCTGAAGGCCCCACAGACCAAAGCTCCCCCCCAAAATTCCTCCAATGAATCTCAACTCTTAGAGATCTCTGAATTGGAATTCAGAGTTATGGTTATAAATATGCTAAGAGAAATTAAAACAAATACCACCACCACCCTTGAAATCCTTGAAAAGAAGGTATCTCACCTGGAGTCCGTTCTATCCTCCCAGCTAGAAATGATAAGGAAAAATCAAGCAACGATCATTGAAATGCAAATGAAAACAAATGAATTGAATTTGGCTAAAGAATCCTTTTCATCGAGACTGGATGAATCTGAGCTGAGGATTTCCAATTCTGAGGATGCCATAAATGAACTTAAATACATGCAGTCAGAAATGGAATCAATGATAAAGGTATTAAAAAAAGATTTCCAGGAGAACTCAGATAGAATGAAAAAACAAAACTTAAGAATTCAGGGCATCCCTGAAGGAGAGGAAAGATCCACCAGAGGCCTTCAAAATCTAGTATATGATATCTTCAAGGAAAACATCACAGAGATAATACAAGATATGAATACATACACAACTGAAACATTTAGGACACCAAAAAAAGCTGATCAAAATAGGTCATCCCCACGACATATTATCACTCAAATGCTGTCATTAGAAACCAGGGAGGCTATCCTGCAAGCAGCAAGGCAGAAACCCCTTAGTACTTATAAAGCAAAACCTATTAAAATTACTGCAGACTTCTCCATATCAACATTGAAAGCTAGAAAGGAATGGTCACAGGTGATTCACATCAAAAAAAAATTTCCCAAAACAAGATTAATATATCCAGCAAAATTATCTTTGAAAATAGAAGAATAGTGTAAGACATTTAATGATATTGATGCATTTAAATGATTTGCAACCACCAAACCAGCCCTGCAGAGGATTGTAAATCAATTACCACATCCAGGAAAGATAAGACAACCCTATATAGGAAATCAAATAACTGGTTAGCTGAAATGAGTGCAATCCAAGAAAGAAAGAAAGCAAATATGATTCATAAACCAGTAATAGGTAACGATTAGATACATAACAATAAATAGTACTCAATAATCACTATTAATGTAAATGGTTTTAACTCACCAATTAAGAGACAGAGACTGGCTAATTGGATGAAAAACATAAACCATTAATATGTAGTATTCAAGGAACTCATCTAACTCACAAAGACTGTAATAAACTGAAAATTAAGGGCTGTAATACAGTATACCAAGTGGGGGCAGGGGGTAACAAAAAAAGCAGGCATTGCAATTCTAATGTCAGATAGATTAAATTTCAATCCAAAACTAACTAGAAGAGACAAAGAAGGACACTATATTTTAATAAAAGGAACAATCGATCAGGAACAAATAATGCTCCTAAATATTTATACCCCAAACACTGGGGCACCTAGCTTTATAAGACAAACTTTGTGGAATATAAGAACTTTATTGGTCCAGAAACAATAATAATGGGAAACTTCAATACCCCACTTTTGTCAAGAGAGAGGCCATCAAAATGAAAAATCAACAGAGAAATGTTGAATATAATCTCCACCCTAAACCAGTTGGATCTCACAGACATATACAGAATATTTCATCCACATGATGAAGAATACACATTCTTGTGAGCTCGACATGGAAGGTTTTCTAAGATAGATTATATGCTAGTCCATAAGAACTCCCTCAAAAAATACAAAAAGTAGAAATTATTCCTTGTTCCTTATCAGACCATAATGAGATAAAATTGGAGCTCAAGAGTAAGAATAATTCCAGAAACTTTGCAAACTCAAGGAGACTGAATAGTACACTGCTGAATGACCATTGGGTTGTTGATGATATCAGAATGGAATTTAAAAAAATTTCTGCAATCAAATGATGATGTAAATACATCCTACTAAAACATATGGGATACAGCAAACACAGTTTTCAGAGGGAAGTTTATAGCATTAAGTGCCTTCATCAATTAAGTAAAGGAGAGCCAAATAAATGACCTAATGATGCATCTTAAGACACTAGAAATCCAACAAAAAATCAATCCTAAAAGGAACATCCAAAAAGAAATTACAAAAATAAGGGAGAAATATCTCAATTAGAATCCAAAGAGATAATTCAAAAAATTAATAAGATTAGAGCTGGTTCTTTGAAAAGGTTAATAAAATAGACACTACTCTCTCCAACCTCATCAAAAAGAAAAAGGAAAAACAAACATAGTACAGATTACAAAAGAAAATGGGCCCATAACCGCTGACTTCAACAAAATACGGAAAATCATCAGGGATTACTATGAGAGACTGTATTCCCAAAAATATGAAAATGCAGAAGAAATGGACAAATTTATTAACATGTATGACCTACCAAAGCTAACCCCAGAAGACATAACTGACCTAAACAAGCCCATTACATATACAGAAATAGAAAAGGTAATAAAAAGTTTCCCAACAAAGAAGAGCTCAGGTCCTAATGGATTCACAGCAGAATTTTACCCAACTTTTAAAGAAGATATAATACCTGTCTTCCTCAAATTATTCGAAAGAATAGAAAAGGAAGGAACACTCCCAAATTCATTCTACCAACCTACCATCACCCTGATACCTAAACCAGGAAAAGATTCATCTAAGATAGAGAATTGTAGACCCATCTCCCTTATGAATCTAGATGCAAAAATATTTAATAAAATTCTGGAAAGCAGAATCCAGCTGCATATGAAAAAGATTATTCACCATGACCAAGTGGGATTTCTACCACAGATGCAAGGCTGGTTTACCATAAGGAAATCAATTAAAGTAATCCAACATATCAAGAAACTGACAAACAAAAACCACATGATCATCTCAATTGATGCTGAAAAGGCCTTCGACAAAGTTCAACACCTTTTCATGATAAAAACACTGAAGAAGATAGGTATAACAGGCAAATACCTTAATTTCATAAAAGCCATTTGTGACAAAACTACAGCCAACATTATATTAAATGTAGAAAAACTGAAACCATTTCCTCTTAGATCTGGAACAAGACAAGGATGTCCTCTCTCTCCTATTCTATTCAACATAGTAATTGAAGTCCTGGCCAGGGCAATCAGACAAGAGAAATAAATCGAAGGGATACGGATTGGCAGTGAAGAGGTCAAATTATCCTTATTTGCAGATGATATGATCTTACACCTGAAAGACCCCAAAACCTCAACCAGAAAGTTTATAAAACTAATCAACTCCTTCAGCAAAGTGGCAGGTTATAAAATCAACACACAAAAATCAATAGTTTTTCAAGTAAACTGGAAAAAGGACAGCCTTTTCAATAAATGGTGCTGGAAAACATGGTCATCCACATGCAAAAAAATGAAAACTGACCCGCATCTCTCAATATGCAGGAGAGTTAACTCAAAATGGATAAAAGATAACATAAAACCAAAAAATTTAAAACATAGAAGACAAGATAGGCAATACACTTCATCATATAGGCACAGGAAAGTATTTCCTTAATAGAACTCCAATTGCTCAAGAAATTGCAACAAGAATAGATAAATGGGATTACATGAAATTAAAAAGCTTCTGCACAGCAAAAGAAACCATTAACAGAGCCAAGGAAACACCCATGGAATGGGAAAAAATCTTTGTATCCTATACATCAGACAAAGGTGTAATTACCAGAATTTATAAAGAACTCAAGGAAAAAACTCCCCCCAAAACAAACAATCCAATACACAAATGGACAAAGGAACTGAGTAGACAGTTCTCAAATGAAGAGGTCCGTAAATCCATGAAACACATGAAAAAATGCTCAACATCCCTAGCCATTAGGGAAATACAAATCAAAACAACTCTGAGATTTCACCTTACACCAGCAAGAATGGCCAAGATCAATAAAACAAACAACAACAAATACTGGCGAGGTTGCGGGGAAAAGGGAACACTCTTACATTGTTGGTGGAGCTGTAAATTGGTCCAACCACTGTGGAAATCAATAAGGAGGTATCTTAAAAAACTAAAAATAGATCTACCATATGACCCAGCTATAACACTATTGGGAATTTACCCAAAGGGAGATGGGTCATCATACCACAGAGACACCTGCATCTCCATGTTCAATGCAGCGCTTTTCACAATAGCAAGGATATGGAATCAACCAAAGTGCCCTTCAACAGAAGAATGGATCAAAAAACTATGGTACATATACACAATGGAATACTACTCAGCAATCAAGAAAAATGAAATAAGGACATTCGCAGCAAAATGGATAGAATTAGAGAAAATTATTTTAAGAGAATGAACACAAGCTCAGACAGAGAAACACCACATGTTCTCACTCATATGTGGGAGCTGAATCAAAATTATAAGAAGGAAAAAATCCTATACAAAGGTCAGATCATAATAAAAGAAAAAAAGCTAAGAATGGTATTATTATAGATGGTCTAAAAATGCATGTAATAGTTCTGACAAGTTAAAAAGAAAGTTCACTGCAGGAAAATTTTCTATCTTAAATAGAACTGGAACCCAAGGATATATAGAAAAATATTACCATAAAAAGACAAGTAAATGGTAGAGAACTCTTTGATGGGGGGGTAGGATAGGGGGAGGAAGTGTACAAGAGGGTAAGGGGGAACCTCTATGAATAATGTACAACAAAATGCATATATGGAAATGTCACAATGAAAAACATGTCAGAATGAATCACATTAAGATGTACATTAAAAATTTCCAACAAAAAAGTAAAAAAAAATGGTTTTAGGAACATAACAGAAGTTTGCATCATTGGAATGACTGAGGTGATAGAAATACACACACACACACACACACACACACACACACACACACACACACACACCCCTACATATGAGAAACAAGATTCAAAATAACACCTATATATGAGAAACAAGATTCAAAAGGATGGATGTTTACCTACCAGAACAATATGTGTTGAGTGGTATAGGATTCTAGACACTTGAACTATTTTTATCCCATACTCAGTGTTAGTCTCTACAGGATGCTAAACAAAAATTAAGATGACTGGAGATTTTAGGTGAACTCTTAAGGAAAACACAGTCTTTGTATATCTTAAGATCTGTACAGCATCTGCTCATAGTGGCAAGGTTTCAGCTTCTTGTTTTGTTATTATTAAATTATAGACACTCCAAGTCCATTGAAGCATTAGAACCATGCATAACTGTGACCAATGATCAATGAACAGTCAACTGAACCTTCATTTGGTTCATCTTGGTGGCTTTGCATTAGCATCATTACACCATAATATCAAGAATGTTTTTTCATTTGTCATGTGCAGTTGATACTATATCTGCCCCATGGAATTAAGTTATTAAAATATATACAGCGCCCAATGATTACTGTTGTGGCCAAATCAGGATGATACCCTGATTTCCATCTATGCTAGTGAACAGAGAGTGTGGCAAGGCTGATAGAAACAGCTGAGCTCAGAACATGTGAGGATGTGATAAAGTGCTTTCTGTGTGACTACATATGGTCCATACTTTTAAAACTCTTGAGCAAAGGAAGCTGAGCCTAAAAAAAGTGGACAGTTGGATCTCTGTTGCTATAGCCTTATCTCTGATAAGCAATGAGGCCATGAACATAAGAGAATGAAAACACCAGTTTGTGGATAAAGTTGAATTTGCGCAAGATGGGACCACACGTGCTTACCAGCAGTGTAGAATCAACTTAGAAAGGGTGGGCTTTCCAACTTTAATAGTCCTGGAAATAATTACAATAACACCAATAATACCAAAGAATGGTAATAATATGGCTGGGCTAGAAAATTCATGTAATAGTACTGACAATGTAAAAAGATAGTTCACTACAGAAAAAGTTTTGATCTTAAATATAATTGGGATCCAAGGATATATAGGAAAATATTACCACAAAAGACATGCAACTGAAAGAGAGGTCTTTGGTGGTGGGGTGGGATGGGGGGAGGAAGTGCACAAGAGGGTAAGGGAGAACTTATCTAGGCAATGTACAACAAAATGCATATATGGAAATGTCAAAATGCATGCCAGAATGAAAAACTTTAAGTTGTACATTAAAAATTTCCAATAAAAAAGAAAGTAAAAAAATAGTTGCTTATTTTTATTTATAGGCACTTGTTGTTATCTAATTAAATCTATCAATCTTTTTCTGTATGCTTTCTTCTGTTAGTGTCATGCCAACTATTCCCAAATCAAAGATTATTATTATTATTTATTTATTTTTTGAGGTACTGAAGGTTGAATTCAGGGCCTCGGGCTTGCATGCTTTGCAAGTGCTGCACCCCCAGCACCCCCCCCCCTTTATTTTTATATTTTGAGACAGGGTCTTGCTAAATTACACAGACTGCCTCTGGTCTCAAATTTGTGATCCTCCTGCCTCTGCCTCCTGAGTTACTGGGATTACAGCTGTGCGCCACCATGCCTGGCTTCAAAGATTATTATTATTTTTTTATTGGACATTTTTAATGTACATCTTAATGTACAGTGATTCATTCTGGCCAAAGATTATTTTTTAAGTAAGTAATATGTTTTTTCAAGTGCCATTAGATATGAACATAAGTATTTTTTATTTTACACATGACTGCTGTAATACTCCCTATCTTGTTGCCGTTAGGTGCCGTTGAGTTGGGTCCCATTCATAGAAACCCTATATACAACAGAATGAAACACTATGAGATGATGCAACAGGCACACAATCATTACGTTTAAGCCCATTATTACAGCCACTATGTCATCCATCTAGTTGAGGGTCTTACTTTTGTTCATTGACCCACTACTCTCTCAAATGCGATGTCCTTCTCAGGCTAATTTTTTGGGAGTTGGCTGCCAAGTCCTTCTCCCTTGTCTGTCTTAGTCTGGAAGCTCAGCTGAAACCTGTCCACCATAGGTGGCCCTGCTGGTGTGTGTGTTACTGGTGGCATAGCTGTCAGCATCACAGCAACATGCAAACCCCCACTGTATGGCAAACTGACAGACAAATGGGGGATGATATTTCCTTTCTTTTTGTTACTCATGGCAAAACCTTGACATCATCTTTACTTCTTTGTCTTATGTCAACATGGTCAATTCCTCAGCAAATCCTGTTTGCTTTCCTCTGAAATATATCCAGAACCCAACCACTTCTCATCATTTTTCAAGTACTGCCATATCTTTTGTCTGGTCCATTACAATAGACTCCTGCATAATCTCCTTGTCCTTGTCCCCTAGTAGTGTCTTAACATGGCAAGCAGACTGTTCTTTTAATCCCTGTGTCATTTTTTCTGCCTACAACCAAGGGCTTCTTACTGCATTCAGAGGAAAGTCTGAAGTCCTTCCCACAGCCTTCAAAGTCCTGTCTGATCTGTCCCTCAACACACACACACACACACACACACACACACACACACACACACCCTTACATGCCTCACTTTCTCTCTGTGTCCTCTTTCTCTTACTCCTCTCTCTTCAGCTCTGTTGACTTTTACCTCCTTGCTCATTGACTATGGGAAGAAAACTGCCACCCCATGACTATTGCACATCTCTTCCTTCCCACCTGAAAGGGCCATGTCTTCCCCTTTATCACCCCCTTAGTTCTGTTCAAATACCATCTTTATAAAATAACTTTCCCAACCTCTATCTAAAGTAAGCACCACCCCCATATAAATCTGCCTTCCCCTTTCTTTACCTCTCTTCATCACACTTATTGCTACTTGACATAGGTTTATTGATTGATATTTCAATCAACAACCCATTAGAATGTTTGTTCCTTGTGAGAGAGCTATATTTCACTGTTATACCCAAGATCTAAAAGGGAACTTTATATTGGGATGATTTAAGAATGAAATTAGGTCATTTTTAAGCTCCTAGAATTAATTTTATTAGTTATTGAAATATTATTATATTAGAATATGTTCTGTAGTATTGCCTTAGAATATTTTCATTTAGATTTATAAATCAGATAGATTTATACTTTTTTCTCTGTTAAAATCTCCTGTATGTCAAATAATTTTTGTGTTAGGTAGTGTAATGCAATATTGTTTGATGGTTAAAGATTCATCACTATATCTTTTGATAATTTATACCTCTTAATTGTCTGTTTATTTCATTTAATTAAAAAATTTTTGTTTTTTGGTGGTTTCTAGGGGTTGAACCCAAGGCCTTGCACATACTTTGCAAGTGCTCTACCACTGGGCTGCACTCCCAGACCATTTTTACATTTTATTTTGAGTCAGGGTCTCGTGAGGTTATGCAGGCTGCCTATAGACATGAACTCTAGATCTTCCTGGCTGTGGCTCCCCAGTTGCTGGAACTACAGGCATATACCAGCACACCTAGTTCTAATTTTTTCTTTAAATATTACTTATTCTGATCTTAATGAGGCCATCCATGTGTTGTCATTTGTCTCATTATGTGTCCCAAGATGACTTGGAACTCTTTCTGTAGTCCAGGTTGGCCTCAGACCTATAGCGGTCCTCTTTCCAAGTACTGGGGACTACAGGCATGCACCACCATCACCACTCATCCATGAGTTTTTAAACTAGCATTTGCCTTTTATTTTTCATTCTGTTTATTTACACATTTTTTCGGTACTAGGGGGTTGAACCCAGAGCCTGTGCTTGCTAGATGAGTGCTGTACCACTGGGCTGCACCCCTAGCCCTCTTTTAAAGAATGTATGTATGTATGTATGTATGTATGTATGTATGTATGTATTTATTTTAGACAGAATCTTTGCTAAGTTGTGCAGGATGTCTCTGGCCTCAGACTTGTGATTCTCCTGCCTTAGCCTCCATTGTTGCTAGGATCACAGGTGTGTGCCACTGCACCTGGCTCCATTTTGTCCATTTTTAAAGTTCTTTTCACTTTTTTATTTTAGATATGCTCCTTAAAAAATAGCAGATAGTTTTTATTCAAATGGTCAAACTTTTAGTGTATACTTTCTACATTTGTTTTCACAGATATTCCTACCCATGTGTGTCCCCCAATTTTTTAGAAACATCTCAGATATCACTTCATATTTAAATATTTCAGTAAACATCTAAAAAAGAAATCTGATTTATTATGTTATTTTCTTTTAAAATTGTATTAGAAGTCTTTTAAAATATAACCACAAAACTATCAGACCCAAACATTAATAATAATTTCTTAATGTGAAATATCCATTCAGAATTCAAATTTTCCAATTATGTCTCTCTTTCATTAAACAGAACTTGTTTGTTTGAATTAGGATCCAATTAATGTCAATATATTGCAGTTGGCCAATATGTCCCTTAAATTCTGTTAAATCTAAGGGTCCACCTGTACCTCTATCTTTTTCTTACTCTTCTACCCTTTTGTCAAATGCTCCACCTAAAATTGCTTCTAGGGTAAACCATTAAGAGACAGCCCTTGGACTTGATGGTGGATAGGGCACTTGGCTGGTAGGCGCCCACCTATTTATGGTTGTCATCAACCACAACCATCAACCATTATGGTTTCATCAACACATTGGACCAGAGTTACATACAACAGGTCATCTTTCTCTCTTAATAGTGGTTTCACTAGGGAATGTATATAATCCACAAGAATCACATACAGTCATTTATGTAAACTCCCTGGAAACTCTCCCATTCCTCCTTTCCCCTATTAAGAAATAGGTTTGGGGAGAGGAGTTTGTATTGACCTGGACCTATTATGTCATCTCTTATTATATTTTGTAAGTCTTCCCACACTTGTTAGTGTCTCTCTTTAGAAAGTGAATTCTTGGAATCTATTTTCTACTGCCAGCCTCAGTTACTCACTTTTTGTAAAACTGGGAAACTACTCAGTATCCTATTAGATTCTCATAGCATTTAACCTACTTCTCTCCTCCATGTTCTTTGTCTTCTATCTTAAAAATTCCACTTCTTTTTTGCTTGCTTTATATTAATAACAATGGCTAACACTTGCTAAGTATTTTATGTGTCAGACATTTAGAATTTTGCATAAGTGTCCTCATTTAACTTTCATGACAATCCAATAAAAGAGGTACTATTAGTTTAATTTACAGATGAGGAAATAAATGCCTAGAATTGATACCTAGAAAGGTAACTAAAGCAGCACAAGCTAAGTAGCTAAAATGAAATGGAAATATGATTAAAACTCAGACTATCTTAAATGTCCATGACACCATCAAAACTTTGATATGTATATACTTTGTTCTCAAGTTGGGCCAGCAATGAATTTAGCCTATTACTTTAGCTTCTAGTGAGGTCCATTTGCTATGATTTTTTGGCAATAACATTTTAATTTGGTAAGAATTCATGTTTTCCATTCAATTACTCCTTGCTAATACATTCTTTTTCCCCTTCCCTTTATTTGTAAATGTTGGTGGGGTACAGAGTAATGCAGCATTGGCTTTTTCCATTATGCAACTATTATGTCACTTTTGGTTACACTTTTATCAGCTTATAAGGTTTATGGAAACTTTTGATTAATATGTAGTAAAACCCAAATGCATATTTGGGTTATATTCCCCTATTTTTCCCATGTACTCATGAAGTTGCATCATTTACATTGAGATTATCCTTTTGCCCTTTATCCCTCTACATTGATTCTCCTCTGTATTCCACATTCTGCAATCTTCACTTCCCTTAGATAGTTCCCTCCCTCCTTCTTTGTACTCTTTATATTGTCCCTTCTTTGCTAAGTTTAATTATGCATTTTTATATATCAACGTATGTATAGGACTTTTTCTTCCTTTAAGTAAGATTCAGCTCCCACATATGAGTGAGAACAGATGATATTTCTCTTTTTGACCTTGTGTTCATTTGCTTAAGATGAGGTTCTCCAGTTCCATCCATTTTGCTGAAAATGACATTATTTCATTTTTCAAATTGCTGAGTAGTGTTCCCTTGTGTATATGTACCACAAATTTTTTATCTGTTCTTCTGTTGATGGGCACCTTGGTTGGT
Organism: Pedetes capensis; assembly: GCA_007922755.1. Taxonomy (NCBI): domain Eukaryota; kingdom Metazoa; phylum Chordata; class Mammalia; order Rodentia; family Pedetidae; genus Pedetes; species Pedetes capensis. Next base: position 20,541 of record VMDO01002587.1, on the reverse strand, counting down.
TCCATATCCATGCTATTGTGAAGAGCATTTCATTGAATATGGAGATGCAGGTGTCTCAGTGGTATGAAGACTTGTCTCCCTTTGGGTATATTCCCAGTAGCGGTATAGCAGGGTCATATGGAAGTTCTATTTTTAGTTTTCTGCAGTATCTCCATATTAATTTCCAAAGTGGTTTAGCAGGGTCATATGGAAGTTCTATTTTTAGTTTTCTGCAGTATCTCCATATTAATTTCCAAAGTGGTTGAACCAATTTACAGTCCTAGCAAGAGTGTAAGAAGGTTTCTTTTTCTCCATATCTTCACCAATATTTGTTATTATTTGTTTTGTTGATCTTGGTCATTCTTCCTGGAGTTAGGTGGAATCTCAGAGTTGTTTTGATCTGCATTTCCCTAATGGCTAGGGATACTGAGCAGTTTTTCATGTGTTTCTTCTTGATAACACATTGGCTCAGTTGGTAGAGCACCCTTGCATCCTTCCCAAGGAACCTGGTTTGATTCCTGTGCACTGACAAATATGGGAGAATGGGCTCAGCTTCCCACTCCTGGAGACAACAGGCTCCAGGAATCCCTAGGAACTGCAGGTGAAGTACCAACAAGGTGCCTGGCTGTTTTGTAGAAATTATTTTTGTTGTGTCTATGCATTATCTTTTAGATTTCATTGGGACTATCATTTAGAATTTTTAGAAGCCCTATTTAGTTTTTTCCACTACATTGTTCCACTGAGGCCATTTTGTCTTATTTTTTGCTTAGTTTTCCTCTTTCTAGTAGCTGATTCTTGTTGGAATGCGTAAAATATCCTTTGGTAGGCTTCTCTGCCTGCTATGTTTGCTCTCCCCTCCAAAACTCATGTTGAAATTTAATTGCCATTGTCAGAGTATTAAGAGGTGAGACCTTCAAGAAGTCATTAGGTCATGAAGGCTCTACCACTCCTAATAGATTATTGTAATTTTAGCAGATTTGGGTTCATCCTGATGGCAGTGGGCTTCTGAAAAAGGATGTTTCATCCTTATCCCTATCTCACTTAGGCTTGCTTCCTCTTCTGCCATGTTATGAGACAGCATGAAGGCTCATGCCATAGCTATGCTTTTGGACTTCCCACCCTTCTCAACAATGTGCTGAATGAACTTCTATTGTTTATAAATTACCCACTCTGTGGTATTCTGATATAGCAACAGAAAATGGATGGAGGCCTATCCTTTCCTTTCCCTCTTTGTGTAAGGCAGATACATGTAAGGATCCTCCTATTTTACTAAAAGTAATTCCATTTGGGCAGGGCCAGAAAACTTCCTTCTTATCAAAATGTGCAGGCTAGAAACAGACCTGAACAACTGTCTCAAAACAGCTCCCTTAGTGAGTTCGTGGGTGTGAAGACCCCACTCAAGTTACTTTATTATTTCCCCCAGATTAAGTTCAGAGTGAATGATATGGCCAGCCACTCTATACATTGTGCTCACAGTGGACTTTGCCATCCTGTGGTTTGCTGTGTGGTGACTGGATGATTCTTAATTTAACCATTACTACAGCCTTTGCTTATGTGGTCCCAGGAATATCGATATCTTTTTAGAAATGTAGTTGCCACTTGGTAACAGGAAGGGGTTACCGTGGTGACTAAGCATGCATAGTGTTTTATTGATAAACTGGGCTATTTTCCTCCCATTTGGTTTTGTGGTAGAAAATTCCATGTAGCAGAAGTTTGGACTCTACTATCTACTTCAGAAGTCTGCTATAGAGAATTGTGCATTGTATTTACTTGAATTATTCTTAACAAGTGAATCCTGAAAATAGATACTAGGATTGGACACTCCATATATGGACACAAGTTTAGTTGATTTTATATTCATTATAGTAGTACAGTGACCCCACTTATCCATAGGGGATACATCCCCAAACCCTTAGTGGGTGCCTGAGAACATGGATAGTACCAAAAACTTATGTATATTATGGTTTTTCCCTGTACATACATACTTGTGATAATGTTTAATTTATAGATTAGTTACTGTAAGAGATTAACAATAACTAATGATAAAATAGAACAATTATAATAATATAATGTAGCAAAAGATACCTAAAAATTATGAATTATTTATTCCTCAAACTTTTCATTTGATATTTTAGTATGGCCATAGGTAACAAAGTAGAAAGAAAAACCATGTATAAGGAGGGGACTTTTGTGAAATAATTCATCACAATGCTTATTTCCTCATAAGTATGCATAAGAAAAAAATAATAGAAGATACCAAGATTAAAGCATCTATAACAAGAGTAGTTTGTAAAAGATTATAGAAAATAAAACTCTTTTTTTTTTCAGTACCTGGGAGTTGAACCCAGGACCTTGCATATACTCTGGAAGTGTTCTACCACTTGAGCTACACCCCTAGCCCATTTTTTCTTTCTTTTTGAAACAGGGTCTCAATAAGTTATTCAGGGTGACTCTGGCCTCGAATTTGCAATCCTCCTGCCTTAGATTTTAGTTTAAATACTGTTCTCTTGCAACAAGCCAAATTGGCTGAGATTTTGAACAATCCAGTTTGTGGTGAGGTGGTCAAGAACACAGAAGCTGTGTTAAAATCCTAGTTTTATTACATACTCTCAACTTGATGTTAGACAAATAATTTGGTCTCACTATCCCTTAGTTCCTTCATCTACAAAATGGAAATGATAATTAAGCTCACAATATTGATGTAATATTTAGATGAGTTAATAGGTAGAAAATATTAAGAATAGTTTAGGAACCATGAAACTAATATAAGAACCATATAAATATATGTACTATAAAATGTTCAGAATAGGAACCAGGAAAGTAATATAAGAGCCATGTAAATATATAGTAATGCCTTTGTTAGTGGTGGTGATTATTTTTAATGAAAATTCGTACATAAATATTCAGTGAGCAAAATGAGAGAAGTATTATTCAGTAGCAAGTTCCTGGAAGTAACAACCAAAGCACAAAACTCACATTTTCTTTTTATGAATCTTGCCTAAATTATCCACATCTGAGTAAGAAAGTGGGAATGACATACTAATGGAAAAACAGGCTAATAAGCCTACCCCAGTTCCACATTCAAGGAGTGGAATAATTTATGGGAAAGGTCTCAATGTTTCTAAACGCTGCAATCAAATCACTCTATGGAGAAAACTACAAAATCAAGTTCCAAACAATGAAAACATCAGTTTCTTAATGGAACAGTTCCAACCATCTGGCATTCATATGTTGCTTGTAGGGGAGGTTATAGTACAGACATATTGATCCAACCCCACCTCTAGGCAAGAAGCCTACACACAGGAAGTTTACCCTGGTCATTTGTGGCTGGTTAGTATTACCAGAAGAGGGTCTCCTCGCTTCCATTGTTAAATGTTTCAAATTCAGATTTTTTTCAGGATCACATAAAAAGAAGGAGCTTCAAATGTATTTGTAGAGTGGGAAGGAGTGAGCAGGAGGAGATTTCAATGTCTGAGAAAGAAATTTGTTCTTTAAGGCAATCTTTTTATAAAAAAGAAGTACTTTGTTACATAGGCTGGATACAGTCTCAGAGGCAATCAGTTATTACTTCTAAATGGATTTAAATTAAATATTGGAAAATTTTCTTTTTCACTTTAAAAACAAATTTTGAATGAAACTTGGAACATAGAAAGTAATGACATTTCATATATCATTGGATGACGTGCCAATTTTGTTAGCCTATTATCTTTTCTCTTTTCTGTGGAACTTGGCCTATTGTTGAAGGTCCTTTTTTTTTTCTGTACTGGGCATTGAACCCAGGGCCTTGCACTTGCATGCTCTGCAAGTGCTGAACCAATGAGCTGCACCCCCAGCCCATTTTTTTTACTTTTTGAGACAGGGTCTCACTAAGTTACCCAGACTGCCTCTGGTCTCTAACTTGCGATCCTACTGCCTCCACCTCCCCAGCCGCTGGGATTATAGGCATGTACCACCATGCCTGGCAAGGTCTATTTTTTTTTAAAATTTATAATTAATTAATCTGTGATTGTCTCTTAAAAAGGCCACACTCAGCCCTTGGGTTTACACAACTGTCCTTTCCTTAAGTAGTCTTTCTCTCTCAATCTCTCTTTGCACCTGAGCTTAAATCTATATTAAAAGCTTTTCTTAATAAACTCCAACTATGCTTCATAAAAAAATTAATCCTAGCCAGGTGCAGTGGTGCCTGACTGCAATTCCAGTGATTGGGGAGGCTGAGGCAGGAAGATTGTGATTTTGAAGCCAGAGGCAGCCTGTGCAATTTAGTGAGAACTTGTCTCAAATAAATAAATAAATACATAAATAAAATAAAAAGTAAAAAAAAAGGTGCATGGGGTGCAGCTCAGTGGTAGAGCACTTGCCTAGGATGTGTGAGGCCCTGGGTTCAACACCCCCCCACTAAAAAACAAATTAACCCAACAAGTATTTATTGAGCCTCTACTAAGTGCTAGATATTAAGCTGTTGTTGTTGTTAGGTGCCGTGGAGTCAGGATCTGACTCATAACAACCCTACATACAATAGGCAAAACACTATTGTCAGTGCTTCCCTGCGGTTCATAGGGTTTGATTTTTGGGAGTAGGTTGCCAGGTCCTTCTCCCAAGCCTATAGCACCTGGTGATCCCAGGCAGTCTCCCATCCAAGTACTAACCAGGCCCGATCCTGCTTAGCTTCTGAGATCTGAGGGCATTGGATGCCACAGGGCTACGGCTGCAGGTAGATATTAAATTAGGTATATTTATTTAGTGGACTATAAAAAGAATGGCTTTTAAAAAATTGGAATAGGCATGTTATGAAAAGGGCAGATAGAGATAAAATGTTAACAGCATGAGAGACTTTTTGAAAAATCATGAAAAGATGAAAAGGAAGATGAAAGACAGAAGGGAGATGTACAGGACAATTTAAAATGCAATGTAAATGAAATCTACATTGGAGCAAGTAAAGAGAAAAATGTAATACGTATTAATGTGGATGTAGGAATGTGGATTTCACAGTTTAAATGTTCTCCTAGGATAAAGCGGGGAAAGGCAAAGAGATAAAAATGGCAAGAGAGAATCTGAATGAATAACAGGAGACAGAATCAATATATGGATAAGGTTGCTCCTGAAGGGATAAAACTAATGGAGCAAAACAACAATTAACTGTACAGTACAAGAAAGTGTTTCTGAACCTCTTTTATAAAGGTCTATAAACATACTTACAAATCTATAGGCTTATTTTTGTGGATTTAAATGTGTTTCCAGCTTTCAACACCTTTTCTCTCTTTTGCCTCTCTTTCTCTCCCTCCCTCCCTCCTTTCCTTCCTTCCTTCCTTCTTCCTAAACAGAAAAATTCTGACATTTTCAGAGACCAAAATATATAACACTTAGACTACTTCGGTTGCTGTAATGAAATACACTGGGAAATTAATTAAAAAAATTTTTTTAGGGATGGGGATGTAGCTCAGTGGTAGAGTGCTTGCGTTGCATGTATGAGTTTGATCCCTAGCACCTGTAAAAAATTAAAATTGACAAATAATAATTGTATATATTTACAGGGTATGGGTAGCTATTAAACAACAGAAATTTATAGTCACAATTCGGGAAGCTGGGAAGTCCAAAATCAAGACATTGGTAGATTTAGTGTCTGAGACGGCGTGTTTTCTGTTTTACAGGAAACACCTTCTGATGGTATTTTCACATGGCAGAAAGACCAAGGCAGTTCTCTTGGGTCTTTTATATAAGTGCACTAATCCTAGTCATAGTGTAGAGCCCTTATGACCTAATCTCCTTCCAGAGGCCCCAGTTTCTAATACCATCACGTTGGTGATTGGGATTCAACATATGAATTTTGGGGCGAACACAAACATTTAGACTGTAGCAATCACCTAGGAAACTTGTGGAAAAAATATGAAGATTAGCCCAAGTGCCTGAGAGCATACGAAGTTGAGAGCATTTAAAAATTATTTAAAAAGAAAGAATAAACCAGATTAGGTATTCAGCACCAGAAACTAAAGAGAATAATAAAAAAACCTAAGGAAATCAGGCCTGCAGCATTACCACTGTGGTGTCTGATCCTGTCAGATCTCAGAAGCTAAGCAGGGTCTGGCCTGGTTAGTACTTGGATGGGAGACCGCCTGGGAACAGCAGGTGCTGTAGGCTTGGGAGACGGACCCAGCAGCCCATCTCTAAAAAACAATCAGCCATTGAAAACCCTATGAGCTGCAGAGAAGCACTATCAATAGTGTTTCATCTGTTGTACTAGGGTCACTATGAGTCAGACATGGACTCCACAGCACCTAACAACAAGGAAATCAATATGAAGAATTTTACTATAAACAAAGCAACTGATGAGATACATAGCAATAAATGAATAAGATTAATAAATACATCCTAGATCTTTTTTGTAAATGATAAAGAAAGACCTTTAGCAAAGCAAACTTTTAAAACATATTAATCAATAGTCCTAGTGTAAACAAAGGGGCAAAATACATTAAGCAAATGCCATAACAATTCCAGGTCAGAAAATTTGAAGATCTCAGCGAAAAGACTGGTACATGAAAATTATTTAAAGGTAAATGATAAATAAGTTCAGTGGGACATTAACTATGGAAGATACTTGGTATAGGTTGTGTTCCCTGGCAAGCAGATAGTGAGGCTGAGTTAGTGCAGGGAGTTTTTTGGAGAGTAACATCTATGAAAAGAAAAGATGGAAAAGCAATTTAGGGCAGGGATGCCACTGAATCATGATGCAGACCCTACAAAGTTTTTGCTAGCTCAATATGGATCTTACGAGCAAAGATCGCCCACTTGAGATGTCTCCCATGAGAAAGAAATGGCTAGGTCTGCCCGTGCTTAGTCATTGCCCAAGGTTCACCATGAGAATAGAATAATAGAATAAACTGGATATCACCAGTTTGCTCTTCATCAGCTGAAGAAATGCCCCAAGTAGACTATATTTCCATCTCAAAGCAAAGAGGACTGTGATGGTGCTAAGCACCAGGCGCTATGTGCTAAGCACATTCTTCACAGTTGGTCCCTCGAAAAGGACCAGAATGGCATGGGTCCATGTCTGCCATAATCTACCCCTTGCTCCAGCTGGATCTGTTTTTCCCATTTGTTGAAGTAGGAATACCTCCAGGTATCTGGTGGGCATATCTTCCTGAGGGAAAACATGGAAGAAGTTTAGTGGGATGAATGACAGCCTTCATCACTATGGCTAGTTTCAGGGACACAACTGGTTGTTGTTGTTGTTGTTAGGTGCCGTTGAGTCGGTATCCGACTCATAGCGACCCTCATAGGGTTTTCAATGGCTGACTGTTTTGGGATTGCCTTGGGAGTGGATTGCCAGGTCCTTCTCCCACTTTTGCGGTGCTGGGAATTGAACTCGGGACCTCAGAGACTGCAGCGCAGCACTCTACCCTTACAAATGGTAAATTTCTCAACCTCCAGTTAACACCTCTGCCAGTCTTGGTAACTTGTCTCCTGGTATAACCCAAACACTTGTTTCTCGGGAGTTTGCGCCCTTGGTAACAATATTCTTCTTTACTTACTATAGTCACAATTGAACCAAGTATCAAGACACACCCAAGTTGCCCATAGGAGTTCCACACATATTCCTCCCTGCTCACATTTACTAACAGCAGTTCTCTCTCCTCTCCCAGAGTGAATTATCTTTGAAAGGACGGTAACTGCCTTTCAATGTCTGGGCACAAGAACACCAAATTGCCCAGGCAGTAATCGTAGTTTATGGTACTGAGACCTTGGCATTTTCCTCTAGTGAGAGCACAGAATCTCTAACACGGCAGAGCCCTAAGTCATATGGAGAGAAGAAATTCCACAGTGAATAATTGCTAGTGATTGCAGTTAGGGCCATTTTTGCTTCCATCTCCTTGGTTTATGGACCTGTGTATTTTTTTTCTAATTGGCAACAAAGCACTGCATAAATATGGTCCAAGGCAAATATTGCATTTTAAAAAATAGTTCCCCATCTTTGCAGGATACAGTATGTGATTAGATTACATGTGCTTTTTTTCAGTGTAAACAAATGCCTTCATTGAATGTTGTGTGGGATTGCATGCCCATTGAGCAGACATTTCTGCTTGTAAAAAAGCAGGAATTCTCCCTTTTCCCACTTCTTTACAGTTAGTAGAACTATGGAAGGAGGAGGAGCATGTTCATTCAAGTTCATTTGGCAATTGATTATGATATACAATTTAATTTACACTTGCCAAAACTTATCCTTCATGGGCCAGGTCCATACTGAATCTAAATTTCTACAAGTCAGTGCAGATATTTCTCTGGAAAGAAGTCTAGTTATTTTCATTGTTGTTAATCTTTCAGAAATTTGAAGTACTGTAAAGGGCTATGAAGATAACTTATCCTACTCCTTTTTTTCCAGGTATTTTCTTGGAAATTAGAGATAAATTAACCTCGCTGGGAAATTCTATCAAGACTCAATTGTTATCACTTTCTTCTGATCATACTGCATCTTCTCAGAGATTTTAAAGTACCCTCTGTTGCTACTTTAAATTCATTACAGTCCATTATTTTTCTGCAAATCAGCAGTGACTTTTGCAAGGTTATTTGTTGTTTGCATAATAATCTTGAGGTTGTGACTGTGTCTTTTGCATTCTTGTGGTGTTGTGGATGGAACCCAGGGCCTTGAACATGCTAGGCAAGCACTCTACCACTAAGCCACATCCCAGGTCACGGTGACTATGTCTTATGCCAAACTAGTTCTTATTCTAGAATGTATAATATAATCTTTCCATGGTGTAGACATAGAGTGCCTGAAGGTTCTGAACAATCATGAATGAGATCACTTAGTGACTGTTCTGGGCTGAATTGAGTCATGTCCATCCTCCAGACCCCACATGCCTGTCAGCTTGTTGTGTTGTGGGGGCTTGCGTGTTGCTGTGATGCTAAAAGCTATGCCACTATTATTTCAGATACTAGGAGGATCACCCATGGTGGACAGGTTTCAACTGAGCTTTTATACTAGGACAGACTAGGGAGAAGGACCTGGCTGCCCAGTCTCAAAACCATTAGCCATTGAACACCCTACGAATAGCAGAGAAACACTGTCAAATATAGTGCCAGAAAATGAGCCCCTCAGGCCGGAAGGCATTCAAGAAATGACTGGAGAAGAGTTTCTCCTCAAAGTAGAGTCAACTTTGATGACAGGGATGGAATAAAGACGTTGGTACCTCCATTTGCTAATAAGGCATGCCTCAAAATGAGAAGAAATATATTGGCTACAATAATGGGCTCAAACATAAAAAGACTGTACATGGCACAGTGTTGCTTAGTGTTTCATTCTGCTATACTTAGGGTCACTGTGAATCAGATCAGACTTGACAGCACCTAATAATAACCACCATCCTCCAGAATTCATATGTTGAAGTCCTAAATCCCAGCACTTCAGAAAGTGACTGGAAATGGGTCCATTAAAGAAGTAGTTGAGGTAAATGAAGTCAAGTGGATACATCCCAATTCAATATGATTAATATCCTTGTAAGATAAGATTCCTAAGATTAGGACACAGACAACACACAGACTGAGGGGACACCATGTGAAAACACAGGGAAAAGACAGTCATCTACAAGCCACGGAGACAGGCATCAGAAAAATGAATCCTGCTGACCCCTTGACCTCAGACTTGCAGAGTTTGCAACTGTGAGAAAATAAATTTCTGTTGTTGAAGCCACCCAGTTTGTGGCACTTTATTATAGTTGTTTTTTTCAGTGTCAGACTCATAGAAACCCTACATACAACAGGCGAAACACTACTGTCAGTGCTTCTCCTTAGAGGTTACCTTGAGACTTTCTTTGTCCAAATTCATTGCTGATGTGCTATCCATGGGACCAGAGGATCTGTTTGGGTTCTGCCTACCTAAACATTCCAGGTAGTCTTTCCACCTCTGAGGTCTTGCTGTCTCCCCAAGCAGGACAAGTGTTTCCTCTGCTCTTGGAATACACATATCTCTCTGTCACAGCCTTACTCCCAAGAATCTGCTTCTATTCTGGGGGGATTGTTTTCCTTCAGGTCTATTCATACCACTCTGTGAATCCTCTTTACCTAACATTTCTGTAAATACTGTCCTGTCATATAATTGCCATAATAACAAGTACAGAGCATATTACTTTGCAAGGGCCTCTATCACTGGGCTATACTCACACCCCATTTTATATATTTTTATTTTGAGAAGAGGTCCCACTAAGTTACGCAGGCTGCCTCTGGCCTCCAACTCATGATCTTCCTGCCTCCACCTCCCAAGTTGCTGGGATTATAGGCATGCACAACTGCACCCAGCTAAATTTACCAATCTTAAATATTCAGTTCAATGAATTTGGTCAATTATAGACATCCATGAACCCACCATGACAAATCAAGATAGAGGATATTTCCCTAACTGCAGAAAGTTTCCTTGTGTACCTTTCAGGCAATCCCCACACCCTAGGCAACCATTATTTTGTTTGCATCATCATAGATTAGTTTTGCCTATTCAAGGGCTTCATACAAACAAAATAATGTGGCATGTAATATTTTGTGTCTGTCATCTTTTGCTCAGCATATTTTTAGGTTTCATCTATTTTGGGTATATCAGTAATTTGTTCCCAATATTACTAACTAGTCCTCCATTTGTCTATGTATGTGTGTGTGTTACCTTTGGAATTTGCCTTTGAGACATGCAAGATGTTTGGCTGAGTCATTTAATTACATATATTGGGTAAACTGTGTGTACTCAGCAGTTTGTGCATACGTGTAACATCTTTACCTTGCCCACTTCTGGTGAGGCTCATTCTGGTCAGTACAGCTGAGTTTCTCCTTTTCTCCTCTGTTTGATTTACAACCTAGGCTAAAGGGAGTCATTGAACCCCTGAGATTACTTTTAAAATGTGTGTGAATATATGTAGTAGTTAAGCAGAGGGAATGGGTGGATTCCTGAAGTTTAGTGACACAAAGATTTCTCTTAATTAAGTCCAAAGTGGGTGTTCATGTCAGCAGAAAGGTGCTTCCTCCTATGGTTACTTAGATGTCAGGATTATGGCTGTCTATCATTCTCAACCCGTGACTTTCAAGGTTGGCACAGGCATCATCATCCTAGTCAGCCAGAAGGAACAAAAAGCATGGAGGAGCACATGCCAGAGGATTTCATAGATAGTCTTAGACTTAGCATACATTCTACTGGAGACAACTCAGTTACATGGCCTTAACTAACTGCTAGAGAGGCTGAGGAATTTAGACTAGCTAGTGCCCCAAAAGACAAGAATAGATATTGTAGTTAGCACCACAATATGAATACTCTGTTTATCTGTAGAGAAATTTCATGGCTTCATTTAGGTTCTCACAGGGGTGAATCTATACACCTAAAATGCTTCAGGCCATCTCAATGAGGGAAAATTAGCAGTATTGCTTCCATCTTGCTCTAGAATGTATAAAGGTCCATCAAATCAAAACATCAGAAATGACATAAAATAGATGTGATGTTGGAAAACCTTCTTCCCCACTGTTGGACAGAGAGGCACAATACTGCTAATATTCCTTGGGATACTCACTGCATAACTTCAGGCAGATATCCTGTCAGCTACTGAATTTTATACAAATCCAGCATTACAACAGCCATTTTTTTAAACAAGAAAATATTTTACATAGTTTGTGCTTTTTGTACATTGTGTACAAAATTGCTTTCTGCCCTGAAGTGATGAAGATATTCTAAAAATATGGGAGTTTCACTTTGTAAGTTTAGGTTTTTTAATTTATTAAAAGCTTTTAAAAAATGGTATGAGGTAGGGATCTGATTTTATTTTTTTCTGTATAGTGTGCCAGTTATGTCAGCATCATTTGTTAAGCAGAACCCCTGACCAGCACCATGGCACATGCTTGTAATCCCAGCTACTTGGGAAGATGAAGCTGAAGGATTGCAAGTTAAATACCAGAGGCAGACTGTGCAACTTACCAAAACCTTTTCAAGAAAAAAAAGAAAAAAAGAAAAAAAGGCCAATTGTGGTGGCACATGCCTGTAATCCCAGGGCTCCAAGACTGAGGCAGGAGGATTGCAGGGAGTTTGAGGCCAGCCTGGGCTATATAGTGAGACCCTGAATAAATAATTTTAAAAGGGTGTGGGCTGGGAGTACAGTTCAATGGTAGGGCACTTGCCTAGCATGTGCAAAGCCTTAGGTTGGAGGAGTACTGTAAATAAAAAAAACAAAATAAAACAAACAAACACACCCAGAACACTAATGCATTAATTTTCATGGACTCATTAGTCATGTATATGTAGTTTTATTTCTGAAACTTCTCTTTTATTACATTACATATCTGTCACTGTGTCAATTCTATTTCTTAAGAATTCTCTTGACTATTCTTGGGCTCTTACATTTCCACATGAATTTTAGAGTAACCTTGTCAGGGTCCATGAAATCATTGCAATTTTAATTAGGTTTCACTATGTATATGGAGTCTTCTCACTCACAGAAATGGTTTGTCTAGATTTTTTAAATTGTATTTTAATAAAGCTGTATGATTTTCTTTACACAGACACTAACATTTTATAAATTTTTATCCAAGTTATTAATAAAATTGTGTTGCTATTAAGAGCGGGACATTTTAAAAATTATTTTTATTTGGTAATTTTAATGTACAACTTAATGGATCTCAGTATATTTCTATACCTGATTTCATTGTACATAGCTCACATTCAGTTCCCTCTCACTCTTTCATGACCCATTCACTTACTCCTCCATATCCATCAATGGTTTCCCTTCTACTTGCATGTTTTTTTCTTTGAGTATACCTATCTATGTATGTACATCTTGATTTTGCCATAAGGGTAACATATGTGATATTTCCTTTATTTTTTCCCATTACCCTCTCTTCTTACCCCTCCCCCTTCTTTAGTCCATTATCTTTCCCTACTTAAGTCTCATGTTCTTTCATGATTTATATGTTTTAATAATGAATATATATTGAAGTCTAACATCCACATATGGGAGAAAACATGATGTTTATCTTTCTGGGTCTGGCTTATTTTGCTTAAAAGGATGCTCTCTAGATCAACTCATTTTCTAGCCAATGCCATAATTTTGTCCTTTATGGCTGAATAAAATGCCATAATGTAGATATATACAACTTCCTTATCCACTCATCTGTTGATGGATACCTAGTTCGATTCCATATCTTGACTATTGTCAATAATGCTGCAATAAACCTGGATAAGCAGGTATCTCTATGGTATATTGATTTATATTCCTTTGGATATATACCCAGGAGTGGGATAGCAAGGTCATATGGTAGTTCTATTTTTTGTGTTTTGAGGAACCTCCATACTGGTTTCGATAGTGGCTGCACCAACCTGCATTCCTACTAGCAGTGTATAAGGGCTCCTTTCTCTCTACATCCTCACCAGCATTTGTTGTTGTTAGTTTTGTTGATGGTAGCCATTCTGACTGGAGTGAGATGATATCTCAGTGTAGTTTTGATTTGCATGTCCCTCATGGGTAAGGATGTTAAATATTTTTTCCATATGATTGTTTCATGTGATTGTATTTTTTCTTTTGAGAAGTCTCTGTTCAGTTCTTTTGCCCATTTTTTGATTGGAGATTTTGCTTTTTTGGTGTTTATTTTTTGAGGTTTTTATTCTATATATTAATCCCCTGTCTGATGTATAGCTGGAAAAGATTTTCTCCCATTCTGTAGGTTGTCTCTTTATTCTGATAATTGTGTCCTGTGCTGTGCAAAAGCTTTTTAATTTCATGCAACCCCATTTGTCAATTCTTGCTATTATTTTCTGTGCTTTTGGGGTCTTATTCAGAAAGTCCTTGCCCATGCCTATATCTTGAAGTGTTTTCCCTATGTTTTCCTCTAGCAGTCTCAAAGTTTGAGGTTTTACATTAAGGTCTTTGATCCATTTTGAACTGATTTTTGTGCAGGGTGTGAGAGAGGGATCTAATTTCAGTCTTCTGCATAAAGATATCCAGTTCTCCCAGCACCATTTATTGAAAAGGGTGTCTTTTCTTTATCTATAATGGGCTAGGGATTTTTCACATATTGATCTTACATTCAACAGTGTTGCTAAACTCTCAGTATTTGATACACTGATACTGAAATTTTATTTCTTAAGTGGACAACTGTAACATCCATTCATCAATCATATTCTTCTTGTTTTCTAATCTTTATACTAATTTCTTTTTCTTGCTTTGTTATGTTGGCTAGGGGCTTCAGTACAGCATCGATTATATAGGGTAGAGGGTATCTTTGTTTTATTACTAAACCTTAAAAGGAAAATGTCTAATGAATTGCCATTAAGGATAATATTTTCAAAATTAGCTTGTAGGTAGCAACTCTCTATTCTGTTCATGAAATTCATCCCTAGTCTGATTTGCTAAGATTAAAAAAAATGAGTGTTGAATTACTTTTCATTTTTTAAGACTGAGCCATCTTTACAGGCTAGGGATGTAGCTCAGTAGTAGAGTGCTCACCTACTATACACAAGGCCCTAGATTTGATTGCTAACACCACAAAAGCAAAGAAAATCATCTTAACATTTATGATATCTACTCAAAGTGCTTATAATGTAGTTTTAAAAACACATTTCTGAACTTGGTTTGATAATAATGTATGTAGCATTTATAATTTTATTCCTTATGAGGTTGGCTTATTATCTTCCTTTATTTGATTTTGGTGTCAAGATTTTATTAGCTCATAAAAGTATTGAGGCACTCTTCTTTTTCTATTCTTTGAAATACTTTGTTGCCATTGTCATTCTCCTCCTCCTCCTCCTCCTTCTTCTGACAGAGTTTCACTGTGTGCCAGGCTGCCCTCAAACTCACCATCCTTCTGCCTCAGCCTCCTGAGTGATGGGATCACAGACATGTGCCACCATGCTCAGCTTTTTGAAACTCTCTGAATAGAAGTTAACTCTCCATACTCATCAAAACTTTGACCTATTTTGTGGGTGAATTTAGACATAAGAATTCCAATTATTTAATAGCTTTAAATGTATTCATGTGGTTTTGAATCAATATATTTTAATACTTTGATTCTTATTAAAAGATCTTTAATGTTTACAGTATTTTCAGTTCAAAAGATTCGACTAAAACTGTTATTAGTGTCCTCACACTCATAGTCTTATTTCTTTTCTCTTTTTCATTGTCAGTTTTACCAGAAATTTTACTGTTTTATTATTGTTTTTATAAAAGTAGCATTTTCTGGCATTTCTTTGTAGCTATGTTTAATTTTTTTTTGCCTGCACCTGTAGCTCTGTGGCATCTGATCCTGTCAGATCTCCAAAGCTAAGGAGGGTGGGGCCTGATAAATACTTGGATAGGAGACCATCTGGGAACACCAGATACTGTAGGCTTGGGAGAAGGACCCAGCAACCCACTCCCAAACAACAATCAGCCATTGGAAATCCTATGAATAGCAGAGAAGCACTGACAACAGTGTTTTGCCTGTTTTACGAAGGGTTGATATGAGTTGGACACTGACTCAATGGCACCTAACAACAATAACATGTTATTTTTAGCTCTAAAATTACATATGCTGGTATAATGCATACTATTTTTTATTTTTCATTTCTTTTTCTCCTCTTGCTTTTATTTTTACACTTAATCCATAATTACTTTGTTAATAATAGATTGAAAAAAATGAAGAAATAAGTTTTTATAGGCATATGCAGAAGTGAGAAAGTAAAATCAAAGTACTCCTTTCATGTTTAAACATCACTCAGTGCTTATTTGCAAAATAATATTAACAATGGACAACTCTCAGAATCCTAAGGTGATTCTTCATCTTTTGTCCCTCCTAATCTTAATGTGGACATCATATCTTTGCAAAACAGTCATGGATACATTAATAAGAACATTTATTATAGTGAATTTTAAATACATATATAAATCTTCATATTTTTATATTTTAATAAAATAAAAGTAACGGCAAGAAAGAATTGTAGAGAGTTGAAGTAGTTTCAGGATGAAGTTAGCAGCAGAAAGAAAGTTAGTAAAAGAAAAATATTTAAAATAAATGGATTTCTTTTTAAGATTTACACAATGTTTTTATAATACAATAATACAGAGAGCGCCTGTTCTCATTTAACACTGTTATTTCTTTTCCTTTTTATGGCTTCCATCTTGACCCTCTTATTCAACCTTAATATCTATCTTGCTTTCTCAGATGAGTATTTCCCATTCACCTTCATCCTCAGCTTCACATTTATCTAGCTGTTTTTTTTTTTTGGGGGGGGGGGTTGCTTTCTAATTCTTTCCTTCCATAATGGCATATCTAAGAATTGTTTACTCCTACCAACTTTTATAAATCTCTATTCTGTATATATATATCTTTTGTTATTACCCTAGTTTACTCTTATGATCTTGTAGCCTTGTTTTTCTTTTTAGGATCTCATCATGTGGATTGGGGAGATAGTATGTGAAAAAATCATGGGAAAAGCTTTTTAAAAAGACAGTTTACCTTTGCACTAATGATTTTAAAAAGCCACTTTACTTTTGCACTAATGTTTTATGAATGATTTCAGCCACATCTTCCTTTTCACTATCAGAATTTCTGCCACTTAATAAGGATTTATTTTCTGATTTTGCAATGAATTATTTTCTATGACAATAAAACAAAAAGGGCAAGAAAATACTTATAATTTCAAATCAATGAACAATAGAAGAACAAACTGAATGCAAATAGATTAGTAGTTTTCCTGGATTGCTGAAAGGTTTTCCATTAGTCTAAGCTCATTAGTTTGAAATTCTAGAAAAAAACATCATGGAGATTAACAAGTATCATATTTGATAAAATAATTGTAATGTTCCCTGTGCTTTTAGATCTCAGCCTTTTTTTACTTGAATAGGGAAACTGCAGAGAAAGGATTTGTAGCCTTTGGTCTACTTCTAACATTACCTGAGTTATTCATGCTGACATATGTGATAAGAAAAAGGTGAATGCCTCGTCACTCTGCTCCAGATTCCATTTCACTGCACCCTAGTCCACATACTGTGCTGCTGCACACACAGTGCCAACCTCTAGTCCCCATGTCTAGAGTCTCCTTTGCCGTTTCTTCTCTAAAGGGATTCATTTTTTACTAAATTGGACTTGCCCACCCACCTCTACCTCTGGCATTTTAAAATAGAAAGATTTCCTAAGGCTAATGCTTTTAACCCAGGGAAAAAACACTGGAGAAGCACAAATATTCCATTTGCAGAAGGAAGAAATCTGTGCCCTGGGGCACCCGAAATCCTTTCTTGAGCTGGCTT
The DNA here is from genome assembly GCA_007922755.1 of Pedetes capensis. NCBI lineage: Eukaryota > Metazoa > Chordata > Mammalia > Rodentia > Pedetidae > Pedetes > Pedetes capensis. Next base: position 3,328 of record VMDO01002587.1, on the reverse strand, counting down.
AATTCTCTCAGGGTATTGTTTCACCAAAATATATTCTTTGAATCAATCTCTACATTAATAGACTGGAAGGTAAGTTTCCAACAGATCTTTGTGCTGATAGTTTTGATTGCTGTCTAGTAGAAAATTTCAAAGGCTTTTTGGCAGAGGGAAGTGAACAAAGGAAGAGAGAACTGGCAAGACTGGCAAACTCTTTTGAACAAATACTGCCAAATGCAATGACAGCCAGTGTTTCAATCCTGACTGAAAGCTTCTTGAGTTATAGTTCTTGGACTGCCAGATAACATCAACAATTGACAAGGTCTAGAGTGTCCTTTAAGATATTAAAGTAAAAACTCCACTTGAGTATTCCTAATCAAAATCTTCTTTTCATTTTGCTGAGAATATTTTTGCTCATGCTTGACAGCACCAGCTGATTTTAGGTTTTTGGCTCTGTTGAAGTCATTTGAAGAAGGAGATTTGAAGACGAGAAATGCAGCTGGCAGAGGACAGGAGAGAAAGCTTAGGACAGAAAGCATTAGGATAACTATCCAAGGAAGGGCTCCTGATAGGTGAAAACATTTTTTAAAAAATGTATCAAAGCATCATCCTTTATTTCTATCAAAACAACATCATTGATGTTAGTATTTTAAGAAGCTCATTCAAATATATTATTTTACTTTACTAAGTACTTGGAATGCGATAAAATAGACTGTACTAGTGTTATCCCATTTTACAGATGAGAAAACGAGTTCATTTGGAACTAATAATACTGCTTTGATGGACTAGTATAAGGGCTGAACTGGGTTCAGCATTATATCTCATTTTCTCTCTCCTTTTATACTGGACATGAAACCTACATTTGATGTGAATTTACTGACCTACAGCTGGCTGCAGAAGCAGTCACATTTACATAGGTCCAAGCTTGTCAGGAAGACAAGTCTGTCCAGGTAAACCTTTTATTTCGTTCTCCATTTTAGTTTAGACCATGGTAGGCCAAATAACGAGGAAATAAAGTGTTTTACTACAGTGTGTTCTCTGTCTCTCTATGTGGTGTGTGTTGTTGTTGTTGTTGTTGATCCAAGTCAGGATATTTCACATGCTGGGCAAGCATTCTACCATTGAGGTACACCCCCAGCTCCTAACTTACTCTGTGATACATGAGTCTTGTTAGAACAGATGTTCCCAACTGAGGTTAGAAAAGATCACAGAGTAGCTGATGATTATGTAGTTGTAGCACAAGCAATTCTATTCCTTAAGAAGGCAGGAGATAAAATCAACACATTAAAAATAGTCAAGCTAAGTGCTAGGTAAGAAACTCATTTGTACAGAACTTTTGATTTCTATGGAAAGAGTGACTATGGAAATAATTTTAAAATATTCTTTTCATTAGATATAGAAGTATTGGTTTTGAGAAACCTAACAAGTGAAATGTGTAGTAAGAAGGAAGAAAGTAAATTAGGTAACAAGTGACTTTTCTGAATTTAATAGAACTATAGTTAAAAATGAAAATCCCTTTCAGTATATCCTTCTTTTCTTATCACTATGTATATTTATGGCATTTAGATTTTATCTTGGGCATTTTCCTATACATCTAAAAATAATATTCCTTATAGCTTGGAACAACCCCTACTATCTGGGAAATAACAGAGTAGCTATATATTTATATGAGTATGTATTTATACGCATTTTTGCATGCTATATATGAACACATTAGGGGCTGGGATTTAGCTCAGTTGGTAGAGCACTGTGCTGCAGTCTATGAGGTCCCGAGTTCAATTCCCAGCACCACAAAAATGGGAGAAGGGCCTGGCAAACCACTCCCAAGGCAATCCAGAAACAGTCAGCCATTGAAAACCCTATGAGGGTCACTATGAGTCGGATACCAACTCGACGGCACCTAACAACAACAACAACAACATATGACCACATTAGTGCTGTGCATAAATATATTGTTGTTGTTAGGTGCCATCAAGTTGTGTCTGAATCATAGCGACCCTTATAGGGTTTTCAGTGGCTGATTGTTTTGGGATTGCCTTGGGAGTGGATTGCCACATCCTCCTCCCATTTTTGTGGTGCTGGGAATCGAACTCCGGACCTCAGAGACCGCAAAGTGGTGCTCTACCAACTGAGCTAAATCCCAGCCCTAAATATATTAGTACTATGCATGTATTACAATATCATTTTTTCATATTTTAACATTATTGTAAAATAAACCATAAATTATTGGAAGATAAAGCAGAGTCATTAAAATTAACTTTTAAAAATAATTGAACAATTTTCTTTTAAAATTTTATTTTTGCACTACTTGGGGGTTGAACCCAGGGCCTCACATACTTTGCAAGTTCTCTAACACTGGGCTGCACCTCTAGCCCACTTTTAATTTTTTAATTTTGAGACAGGGTCTCGCTAAATTACGCAATCTGTCTCTGGCCTCAAACTTGTGATCCTCCTGCCTCCACCTCCTGAATCGCTAGGATTACAGGCGTGTGCCATTGCGCCTGGCCTTGAACAATTGTTTTAAAAAGGAGACAGTTTCAGATAGTAAGTGACCAGCAGCCAGGGCTCACCCTTGAACATCCTGTGAAAACCACATTTGCAGGAAATGGCCATGGTCCCTGTAACGCATAATTTTCTTGAAGCTTGAAAATTTCCATCCCTGGCAAGAAGTCTTACCCTTTCTGCCCACTGCTGATTGCAGTACCCTTCCCTTCCGTAAGGCCCCCGACCAGGTGACCACTACCCGTGCAGCAGCAGTCATAACAGTCTTGCCTTACTAGGCTCAGGACATTTCAGGATAGAGCTCATTTTAAAGCTTCTGCACCCAAGCAGCTACTTTTGATGTCTGGAAACCTTGGCGGTGGAGCGAGGGGCAAGAGAATTCGGATCACTCTGGAACCATGGGGAGCCAGGGGTGGGAGACTAGTGGGTAGGATCGCACAGCTGCAGAGCCCCGGATTAACTGGGTGATATTAAAGGACCTGGGCTAATACCTGTGGCTGTCCAGTCCTAGGCCTCAGTCTCGCGCAGGTACTGCTCATACCTTCAGGTGTGCTTTCCCTGCCCTTAATTACCCTTATAAGATTGATAGTTTGCACTTGCAAAATTATGTTGTGAAAGCAGAAATTTACAATTAGGGAACTGGAGAACTCGAGGAACAGAGCCTCAATTGCTTTGGTCTGTAGAACCAAAGCGGTCAGGCTGAAGAGTTAAGAAGCAGAACTTTATGCACTTTTATAGCAGCAAAGTCGACTCTTGGTTCTTTGCAGCCTCTGGTCAACGACTGCGCTGGAAGAAACTTTGCGCCATTTGAAAAGCTGAGGAACTAAACTACGAGAGGGAGGCCATGCAC
>VMDO01002586.1:92548-154564 GCA_007922755.1 Pedetes capensis | reverse complement strand
AGGGGGTTAGGATGAAACCTTTACAACAATAATGCATTAAGTATTTTTGGCAGTAACAAGTTGTGAGTTGATTGCTGCTGGAGTGGAGAGCCTCCCGGGTTGACTGAGAAGGATGATTGAAGCAGAAAGATGCCATAGAGGGTTCTTTCCTCCTCTTCTACTCAGGCTGTCTGTGGTCTTGTCATGTACTTTTCAGAAGTACTGAGTACTGAACATCTGATAAAATTTTGGAGTCATTTTTAAAATTGCCCCAGGATTCAGGATTGTGTTTCAGTTTCATTGTGAGATTAAATTTGCTTGATCTTAGATCTTAAAAAATAATAAAGCTTGAGCCATTTTTATATCATATGGACAAGGAAGATCATTTTCCTTTGGGATTCTGGGAATGCTATGTATGATAGTTAGATATCAAGGCAGGTCAAGGTAAAAATTAAACAGTGGATAAGAAGTTGGAAAATTCTTCTACTTATTTTGAACTTGAGAATTTAAGGAGTTTACCTATGAAATCAGGTTAGACAAGAAATGTGACCAAAATTAGATCTGTATATTCATATAGAAACTGAGATAGTCTAAGAAATATCAAATAAGCAGAGATACTGAAAAGAAAAAGAAACGTGCTAATTGATCAAACAAATAGAGATCATCCAATCCAATCAGAAAATTCCATCTATTAACTCCAAAACAACAGCCAGGGATTATTGCAAGTTTCATTTTTTTACTTTTGTTTTAGACTCAATCTCATTTTAAGAATGTTGCTTCTGAATTCCACAGATTATTTATAAGGGAAATGACAGAATCTTCAATAAAACCCAAGGCTCTACACCAAGATCCAACAGAAACTCCTACAAGCCTCTTTTGCAGGGCATTTGCCTCTTATAGTTTGTAAAGATCATGCTTCCTCCCTTCACACCTCCTTGTGGTTCCCCTGGCATAGCTTTCTTCTCTCCAGCCCTGAACTACAACTTTGATTTTGAGGGAGGTTGAAATTTTAGAGCTTCAGAAGTTGGCTGAGAAATCTTCAAATTTAACCAGAATCCCCCAGGATAGTAATAGTGACAATTTTTTGGATAGTTGTAATTCCATTTCTTTAAAACAAAGATGATTTAGTAAATTTTTTAAAGATCAAGTAAAGTCAATATTGCAGCTTACTATATCAAGTATGAAAAAGTAGAATTTCCTTTATTTTGTAACAATCCTCTATGTCATAGCCTCTCACCCACCTTGCAAGAAACACCTTTAGTCATTTATACTTCCTCTCTTCTGCACCTATTCTGGGTTGGGTCTCAATCTTGCCCAAGGCCAGCTTTCATTCAGAATGGTGTCTCATCTGGTTGTAGGTCCATGTGGGTTGCCACCAAGGTGTCTGTGAATCAGTGATGAAGTTTCTGTAGGGTCAGTGGTTCCTAACTGCTCTCAAGCTGTGGGTGGTCAGAAATATTTCTGAGCACTTTCCATGTGTCTTCTCCCTGTGATGCCCTCCAGAACGCTGCAAGAGCGAACAAGGAAGGGCAAACGAGGAGGCCTTGATGCTGAAGAAACAAGATGTCATTACTTTGTCTGAGCAGCTAGAGCCCTATTCTCACGGCCTCCATACCTCAGGGAGAATCTATGTTTTTCCTGAAAGAAATTCTTTTCCTTTCCCATTTCTGGCCAAAATATTGTCTAGACTCAAATCCTCATACTTACATCCCAAATCCTCTCTCCACGCTAAGACTTTAAGGAAATGAACACTAGGAAGCTTTGCAACCTCATCAAGCTTTCTGCCCAGGCACTTCCTTCTGATTCTTACTTGGGCAAGGGAAGAAAAGAGCAAATTCAAAGAAAAGAGAAAAACAAATTTACTGTCTCAAAATATCATTCACCTTTGTTGTTGCTAGGTGCTATTGAGTCCAGTCCGACTCATAGCACACTTATATACAACAGGATGAAACACTCCCTGACACTGTGTCATCCATGCACACGATCTTTTTATGTTGGGCCCAGTGTTTTTTCTTAATTTGAGTTGTGTCACATCAACAAAAGGTGGTCCCAAGGGCTTTACTCCATTCTTGTCATTAAGGTTGACACTACTTTGAGGAGGCAATTCTTTCCCAATCATTTCTTGAAAGCCTTCCAGCTGGGGGGCTCATTTTCTGGCACTATATTTGACAGTGCTTCTCTGCTATTCATAGGGTTTTCAAGAGTGAGTTGTTTCAGGAGTGGGCTGCCAGAACCTTGTCCTTTACCTTAGTCTGGAAGCTCAGCTTAAACCTTCCATCATGGGTGGCCCTGCTGGTATCTGAAATACCAGTGGCATAGCTTTCAGCATCACAGCAACACGCAAGCCCACGTAGCACAACAAGCCAACAGACATGTAAGGGGATTCCTTCTTACCTGTGCATAATTACACTCCTCCAGGCATTTCTCATTTTCTCATTTGTCCTAGCCATAAAGCTGAAAGTGGTGACCCAAGTTGAAATGCTACACACTATCTAAGGATGATCTTTTCAAATGTTTTCTAAAATGATCCTGAATGGCACAGATTATTCTAGGCATCATTTGGTTCCTTCTCCCTCCCCAGCAGAATATTGACCTCCAGAATTCTGCCAATGTACAGGGATACTTGAATCCTATGCATTACTAGAATATAAATTGCTCAATGATAATTTATGCATTTCATATTCATCTCTTAATTGTGAGCATCAAATGAGGTAGATAGAGTTACGGAAAAGCCAGCCTTTAAAAAATTGGAGAGCCACAAAGCAACATTTTATCAAATAAATTCATGGTTCAGATGTTTGATTCAGACTGGCCTTTGTCCAAATGAGTGTGGATCAGTGAGCTATTTCTACTTGCAGATTTTCTCCACTTATATGACAGTTGTTCCTCTGAAGGGAGAGACTGGACTCATATAGAAAGTGAATTCCAGTCAAATTCAGTTGTTCTGCTGCAGGATACATTGAGGTATAACTGGTCAGGGCACCTCCTCTTTTCTCCAGTTCATTTTTATTTTTAAGAAAGTAAATATCAGTTGATAAATGTAATTTCCCAATCAAATTAAGAAAAATAGAAGTTTTACTGATGTATAATTACATATATAAAAATCTTACATATTCAACATATATATTTTGATGATTTTGGTCATATTCATAGATCTGTGATACCATCGCTACAATCAAAGTACATAGAATGACATAGGCAAGACACCCCTACCTTTTTCCTTTGGAAGTTCTAAAAAGATAACTTTGGATATTGAAAAGATGGTTTGTGTTTCTGACAAAAAGCAGTGATCATCAGAAGTCAGCATGAGGTCACCAAGAACACAACCTGTCAGCTCATTTCCTCTGACAGGGAAGTCAGATGGGTAGATGACAAGTGGTAGCATACAAAGTACAGTAAGATTTTATTGAGACACTTGACAGATATCTTTATGCTGCCTTATGGACAAGATGGGATGGCTGAGTTGGGAATTAGTCAACAGCTGTATCTAGAGACTGACAATTGATTAATGGGGTTGTGCCACTTTGGGTTGAGGTTGCTGGCAAAATGACACAGAGCTGCTACCTAAGTATGTCTTTGTTCAGCACTTTAATCTGTGACCTAGAAAAGTCAAGAAATACCAGACTTATGTTTGATGGAACAGATGATTCTCTATACACCTGGATGTACACTTGGCTCTGGATGCACCATTTAAGGAGGGTGTAGGGAAAGCTAGAAGATGTTTTTAAGGGAGTGACCAGGTGGATGAATCATATAATACAAGCAACAGTTGAGATATATGGAGATAGTCATCTTAAATGATACAGACCCAAGAAAGATGTAATAGCTTGTTTTACTTGGATCCAAGGGGTGACCAATGAGCCAAATGACAGGAAGGCAATCTCAGCTTTCCTCAGGAAGGACTGTCAGGATGTTAGAGTTTTTCAAAGAAATAGTTCTGGCAATGAAATCTGAAAGATAGTAAATCTCTATGGATTAATTTATAAAGTTAGTAAAAATTCTAGCAGGATTTAACAATTCTAAATATATATAATAGGGGCCAATATAAGATCAGTAAATTTTGAAAAAGAAGAGCAAACATGTTATTTTTGTTCAAACAAGATATGCCGTAAGGTCATAATAATAAAACATTATGGGCCTGGATTCAGGTAAATGAGTCAATGCCACAGAAGAAACTGCTCAAAAAAAGACCCATTTATGATAGGGAACTTGGTATATGATAGAGATAGCACTCAAATCAATGGCATACAGATGGACTGGCTAATGGGTGCTGTTGAAGAAACAGATGGATGACAAAGGGAAAAGTATAGTTGAAAAATTTACACAATATGCAAAGATGTGTATGGATGGGTTAGAAAAGATAACTGTGAAAGAAAAACTTTAAAAATTGAATAGAAGAAGGCATAGAATTAAATACTCATGATTTAGGGAGTAGGCAATACTTAAAGCATAAGACATAAAGAGAAATTTCTTTGCCTTTATTAAAATTAAGGACTTTGAATGATAACATATACAAAGTTATCAGATCCCTGACAGATGAAGAAATGTTATTTAAAATATCAACACTGTAAAAGGCTAATACTTAAGCTATACAACGAATACTACAGCAAAGGGTGGTGGTGATCACAGCACTCAGGAGGATAAGGGAAGAGGAGGATCTTGAGTTTGAGGCCAGCCTACTCTACATAGCAAGTTCAAGGACAGCCTGGGCTACATAGTGAGACCCTGTTCAAAAGAAAAAACAAAAACAAAAACAATACCCCAAACCAACCAACTAAGCAACCAAACAACCAACCAACTAAACCAAACCAAACATCCAAATGCTGTAAGTATGTATTTAGACTATATAAGCAATACCACAAGTAAACACAGGAAGCCTGTTTAGAATACAGTCCTATCAAAATGGTCTTGGGAGACTCTGGTTTCCTCATTTATTCATTCAATAACTATGTCTTCAGTGCCTAGTTCTGATCTAAGCACTGGGAAGATAGCAGACAAAATCACTTCTTTATGGTATTCAAGGAATCCACAGTGTTTTTTCTCCCTTAGTAGGAAAGGGGAATGTGTTTCTGTCAAGTGGATTTCCCTTTTAAATTACAATCATACAGTTTTAAAGTCAGGAGGATCCTTGGGTGCATTTCTTCTAGATACATACTTTTGCACAATGACAAACAACTTCTCAAGGGTGCACAGGTGGTTAATAGTTGACATTTTGCTGGAGCTCAGAGCCCAGTGGTTAGGTAGATCCAGAATGTCTAGAAATTAATCTTGGCCCTTCCTCTATAACTTGGTATGCAAACTTTGGCAACCTGTCTAAGCTTCATTTTCTTCCTCAGTAAAATGGCATTGATGGTGAGATTTAGTGTAACATCCATGTAGAGATTAAATGAAGTAATATAAAACAGAACAGTTTTGGGCACATGATCAAAACTCATTGTTAGTCATTATACCAAATAGGGAAAAGCTGAAAGCACTCTCTTTAATTTCAGGAACAAGAAACCTATTTCCACTCTCCCTACTCTTATTCAACATAGTGATTTAAGTCCTAGCCAGAGATATCAGGCAAGAGAAAGAAATAAAAAGAATACAAATAGGGAACAAAGAGGTCAAATTATCCCTATTTGCAGATGAAATGATCCTAATCTTAAAAGACTGTAAAAATTCCACAAGGTAACTCTTAGAGATAGTACCTTCAGTAAAGTATCAGGATATAAAATTGACACTCAATAATCAGAAACATTCCTATATACCAATAACAAACAGGGAGAAAAACAAATCAAAACAACAATCCCATTCACCATAGCCAACAAGGACTTAAAATATTTTAGGAATAAATATAACCAAAGATCCCGAAGGCCTCAACAATGTAAACCTCAAAACACTAGAGAAGGAAATTGAAGAAGATATTAGAAGATGATGAGACCTCCCTTGCTCATGCATTGGAAGAATTAATATTGTAAAAATGGCTATACTACCAAAAGTAATCTACAGACTCAATGCAATGCCCACCAAAATTCCACTGATATACTTCACAAAAATAGAAAAAAAAATTCCTAAAATTAATATTGAAGCACAAAAGATCCTGTATAGCCAAAACAATCCTAAGCAGCAAAAGAAGTGCAGGAAGCATCACAAAACCTGACTTCAAACTATTTTAGAGGGCCATAGTAGCAAAAACAGCTTTGGTGCTGGCACAAAAACAGGCATGAAGCTCAAAGGAATAGAATACAAGACCCAGATTTACTCTGTGATATATTCAGCTACAGTCATCTGTTCTTTGACAAAAACACCAAAGGCATACACTGGAGAAAATATAGCTTCTTCAACAAATGGAGCTGGGAAAACTGGATATTCAGATGCAGAAGAATGAAAGTAGATGTGCATCTCTCAACTTGTATGAAAATCAACTCAAGATAGATTAGAGATCTCAGCATAAAACTAGAAACATTGAAAATACTAAAGGTAAATGTAGGGAATACACTTCTATGTGCATAGGCAAGTTCTTTCTTAACAAGACTCCAATGGCTCATGAAATAGCACCAAGAATCGACAAATGGAATTACATAAATTAAAAAGCTTCTGCAAAATTAATGGAATAAACAAAAGAAGAAATACAACTGGCCAATAAACATATGGAAGAATGTTCACTATCCTTAGCCATCAGGGAAATGAAAATCAAAACTGTACTGAGATTCCATCTCACCTCAGTCAGAACAAATAAAACAAACAACAAAAAATGCTGGCGAGGATTCAAGAAAAAGGAATTGTAGGAAATTATCTGGACACCCCCAGGGTGGACAGGGAGGATGCCCGGGTTGAGGCTTGCTCTGTCCGGGCAGAGGTCTGAGACCTCCCCAGATCCTCCCATGTTCCTGCCCCTCCCACCTCTGGTCACCCTTAACCCAGGAACCTGGACTGGGACCCATTTGACTCACTAAGAGCCAATATGGCTGCCCAAGTCCCAGTTCATCTTTCACCTACTCTTTCACCCTTCACCTACTTTACTCCTACCCCTCCCATCAAGTAATCCAAGATGGCCCCCAAACAGCTCAGCTCTGGCATGGCCTCCTTCAACCTGATTGGCTGCCTAGAGCCACCTCATTGGTTAAGAAAGGAAGCTCAGTGATTGGTCCAGCTCACACCTAACTCACCAATCGTAATTGCACTTTTCCAAGCCCTCATGTGGAGAACTGCCCTTCCCAGCACGAGTCACTCCCTGATTGGCTGTTTCTGGGTCCATATCCCCTTCATAGAGGCTATATAAACCACCACCAAAACCACTAGCTGCCCCCCAATTTTTCTTCCCTCCTATGTTCTCAATCCTTCCTTATTCACTTGCTCTCTGAGCCCTTTCAAACCTGACTACCATACCCTACTCCTGAGACCAGCAACCTCAAGCACCACCAGTGGAAACATTTGAGGAATACAAGCAAGACTCTGTGTCAAGCTCAGGGCCTCCGAAGCAATGAAGGCTCCAAGCAAGATACAAAGAGCTCTCTGCTTTTCTTCCTCTGCCTTGGGGAGGAAGAGAGTAGAGAAGGTGAACTGAGAGGCAACAGGAGACACAACCTGGGATATTTCCATCGAGCGTTGTTGTCATTGTGCTGCACCTCCTTTTGTTCACCTTGGTAGGTGCAGCTTAATAAATTCTGTTCTTGTTTATAAGAAGGTTCCCAAAATCCTTCTTTGGCACCACCAGCTCTTACCTATTTTTAAGGGTCCCCAAGTTCCCGTGTTGAGGCAAGCTCCATCACCCCTCTGGGCCAGAGTGAACCCTAACAAGGAATTCCTTTACACTGCTGGTGGGATTGTAAAATAGTATAGCTACTATGGAAATCAGTATAGCAGTTTCTCTGAAAACTAAAAATAGAACTGCCATACGACCCAACTATGCCACTTCTAGGAATACACTCAAAGAGAGATAAGTCATCCTACCACAGGGACACTTGCATTTCCATGTTTATTGCAGCACTCCTCACAATACCAAAGGTATAAATCAGCTGAAATGTCCATCAATAGAAGATTGGATTAAGAAATATGATATATATACACAATGGAATATTATTCAGTAGTAAGGAAAAATAAAAATGTGTCATTTGCAGCAAAATAGATGGAACTGGAGATCATCATTTTAAGTAGGAAAAACCCAGATTCATAAAGGGAAATACCACAAAATCCACATATTCTCACATATACGCGAGAGTTAGAGCTACCTTAAAGAAAAAAATATTGAAAAATATATTTTATATATATTTATACACACATACCATTATATATACAATTGTACATATCTAAGATTAGAAAATGCAAGTGGAATCATGAGTGGGAGGAGATGGGAAAGGTGGGAGGGGGAAGGGGAGGAACATAGACAGGTAGAGAGGGAGAGAACAAGGACAAAATACAGGATGTAATTCTATGAAGATCCCATAATGAATCTCACTATACAGTACACAAAATAAAGAAAACCTCATATATCTCATAAAAATGTACAAGTACCATTATATGTTAGTTAAAAAATTTATTTATTTTTTGTTGTTGCATAATGTTTAAGGAGTTGGAAGTGTCAGCAATCCTGATTTAATAATTGCACACTACATGTATGAATTGAATTACCACTCTGTACCCATAATCTGTACAATTAAAATACTGATAAAAAAACCCCCTCACTTGTCTGTCAGTTTGTCATGTTCTGGGGGCTTGTGTGTTGCTGCAATGCTGAAAGCTATGCCACTAGTATTATAAATACCAGCAGGGTCACACATGGTGAATAGGTTTCATCTGAGCTTCCAGACTAAGACAGACTTGGGAGCCCACTCCCAAAATAATTAGCTATCAAAAACACTGTCAGATATAGTGCCAGAAAATGAGCCTCCCAGGATGGCACTCAAAAGACAACTGGGGAAGAATTGCCTCCTCAAAGTAGAGTTGATCTTAATGATGAGAATGGAGTAAAGCCCCAGGGACTTCCATTTGCTGATGTTGCATGACTCAAAATGAGAAAGTACAACTATAAACATCCATTAATAATTGGAATGCGGAATGTATGTGGTATCAATCTAGGAAAATTAGATATCATTAAAAGGGAAATGGAATACATAAACATCAACATTCTAGGCAACAGTGAGCTAAAATGGATTGACATTGGCCATTTTGAATCAGATAATCATATGGTCTACTATGCTGGGAATGACAACTTAAAGAGAAATGAGGTTGCATTCATCATCAAAAAAGACATCTCAAGATCTTTCCTGAAGTGTAATTCTGTCAGTGATAGAATAATATCATACACCTACAAGGAAGGCCAGTTAATATGACTATTATTCAAATTTACGCACCCAACAGTATGGCCACAAATGAAGAAAAGGAAGATTTTTATCAGCTTCTGCCATCTAAAATTGATCCGACATGCAATCAAGATGCACTGATACTAGTAACTGGAATGCAAAAGTTGGAAACAAAGAGGAAGGCTTAATAGTTAGAAAATATGGCCTTGGTAATAGAAACAATGCTGGAGATCACATGATAGAATTCTGTCAGACCAATGACCTTTCCACTGCAAATACATTTTTTCACCAGCACAAATGATGACTATACACATGGAATTCACCAGATGGAACACACAGGAACCAAACTGACTACATTTGTGGAAAGAGACAACAGAAAACCTCAATATCAAAAGTCAAACAAGACCAGATACTGATTGTGGATCAGACCATCAACTGCTCATATGCAGGTTCAAACTGAAACTAGAGAAAATTAGAACAAGGGCATGAGAGCCAAGGTATGGCCTTGAGTATATCCCACCTGAGCTCAGAGACCATTTCAAGAACAGATTTGATGCATGAGGCACTAATAATTAAAGACTAGACGAGTTGTGGAATGATATCAAAGACATGATTTATGAGGAAAGCAAAAGGTTACTTAAAAAGACCAAAAAAAAAAAAAAAAAAAGACCAAATTACATGTCAAAACAGACACTGAAACTTGCCCTTGAATGTCAAGTTGTTAAAATAAAAGGAAGACATGATGAAGTTACAGAACCAAACAGAAGATTTCAAAGGGTAGCTCGAGAAGACAAAATCAAATACTATAATGGCATGTGCAGAGAGCTGGAGATAGAAAACCAAAGGGGAAGAGCATGCTCTGTTTTTCTCAAGCTTAAAGAATTTAAGAGAAAATTCAGGTCTTGAGAGGCAACAGTGAAGGATTCCATGGGGAAAATCTTAAATGGTTCAGGAAACATCAAAAGAAGATGGAAGGAGTACACAGAGTCATTGTACCAAAAAGAACTGGTAGATGATCAACCATTTCAAAAGGCTGTATATGATCAGGAACCAAAGGTAATGAAGGAAAAAGTAGAAGTTGCCTTGAAGGCACTGGCAAAACACAGGGCACCAGGAATTGATGGAATACCAATAAAGATGTTTCAACAGAGATGCAGCCGTGGAGATGCTCACTTGTTTAATGTAAGAGATCTGGAAAACACCTACCTGGTTGACTGGAAAAGATCCATATTTGTGCCTATTCCTAGGAAAGAGGATCTAACTGAATGTGGAATTTATCAAACAAAATCATTAATATCTTATGTAAGTAAAATTCTGCTAAAGATCATTCAAAAGTGACAGCAGCAGTATATTAACAGGTAACTGCCAGAAAATCATGCCAAATTCAGAAGAGGGTGTGGAACCAGGGACATCAATGGTAATGTCAGATGGATATTAGCTGAAAAAATGCCATAAAGATGTCTATCTATGTTTTATTGACTGTGCAAAGGTATTTGACTATGTGTATCACAACAAACTAGTGATAACATTGCAAAGAATGGGAATACCAGAGCACTTAATTGTACTCATGAGAAATCTGTACATGGACTAGGTGGCAGTTGTTCAAACAGAAGAAAGAAACACTGCCTGGTTAAAAGTCAGGAAAGGTATGCAACAGGGCTGTATTCTTTCATATACCTCTTCAATCTCTATGCTGAGCAAATAATCTAAGAATTTGGAATTTATGAGGATCATGGCATCAAGATTAGACTGATTTATCAAGATAAGACTCATTAATTCACCTGCATTATACAGATGACACAACTTTTGTTTGCTGAACCTGAAGAGCATTTGAAGCATTCACTGATGAAAATCAAAGGACACAGCCTTCAGTATGGACTGTGTCTCAACATCAGCAAAACAAAAATGCTTGTAACTGGGTTGGTAAGCAACTTCATGATAAATGGAGAAAATAGTGAGGTTGTCCAAGATTTTGTTTTACTGGATTCTACAATCAACACTCGCGGAAGCTGCCCTCAAGAATCAAAAGGCACATTTGCACTGGGAAAAGCTATTGCAAAAGACCTGTTTAAAGTGTTGAAAGGTACAGATGTCACATTGAAGATGAAGGTGTGCTGACTCATGCCATAGTATTTTCAGTTGCATCATAGGCTTGTGAAAGGTGAACACTGAATAGGGAAGACAGGAGAATAATTGATGCTTTTGAATTATGGTGCTGGCGGTGAATATTGAATATATCATGAACTGCCAAAAGAAAACAGATCTGTCCTAGAAGGAGTGCAACCAGAGTTCTCCTTGGAAGCAGGATGGCTAGACTGCATCTGATATATTTTGGCTATGTTGTCAGGAGTTTGCAATCCCTGAAGAAGGACATTATGTTTGGTTGAGTGGTGGATCAATGAAAAAACAGGAAGATCCTCTCAACTAGATGGATTAACACTATATCTGCAACAATGGGTTTACACATAAAAAAAGATCCTGAGACGGGCACATAGGGGTGTTTCATTCTGTTGTGACAGGGTCACAACAGGGTCACTATGAGTCGGACCCGACTTGATGACACCTTACAACAACAACAACTCCATAAATATGTACAATTAAGATTCTGATTGAACAAACCTCATTGTCAGCTATTTTTATTTCTGTATCTTGATATGATTCCAAAAATGTTACTTTTCTGCACATCACATTTCAAAAAAGGTAACACTTTTGGTTTATCAATCAAGTAATTAATTCTATTCTTTAAGTAATGATCATGGTGGCACATGAAATGTTTCTCACAGATGAGCCATTTTTCCTAGCCTGTGAAACCTTAACTCAGGATGTTAGAACTGGAAGGGAAGTAAGATACCATGTTGCCAGGGCTAGCCTTTCTCTGTAAACCCTCAGTGGATTCTAGAGCCTGGAGAAGGTAAATGCCTTGCCCTGAAACCTGTGGTATTTCTTAGATGGTTACGAAACCATCCATAATTGCTGATTGAGGAAATGCTAATGTCATCTCCTAGCTTTTGAAAAAGGGTGTGAACTAGGAAGATGAATAATGCTCAGTTAACTAGAGGCCTAGGCTCAGAGGAGTCAGGGTTATTTCACAAATGAAGAATTTCCAAGAGTTTCTGTTGACTCTGTCATTCTCCATTTAGTAGGTGGAGCCAGCAGTCCTCATTAAAATAAACAGATTCAACCCAATTATAAACGGAAAAAAAAAACGTGCCCTTTGTCTTTTATAGTAGGTTATAGTAGTGGCCACTGGCTGGTCAATTCAGATGCAGCAGAGAGAAGTGTCTGAGAGCATGAATTCCAAGTCAAAATCCATTGGGATTATTGGAGCTCCTTTCTCAAAAGGACAGGTGAGTAGAAAGTTTGGCTTTGAAAAACTGGAATTTATTGGAAAGTTTTGGAATTTAACATATGTAAAGTGTTACTATCTCGTGAGTTAAGTTTCTCTGTACAATTTGGCCAAGGAATGCATGGTTTGATGTTCTCTTATCATCTGGGGACATTGTATATTATGATCTCAAACCCACTTACTCTTGTGGCTCCTGCTCTTAGCCAAGGCAAATTTTGTTTGAATCTACTGAATCTTTACTTATATTCAAGTACAAATATTTTTATTTGAATCAAAATGGACTGTTTTTGGATTGTAGCTGTTCATCTAGGTTTTTGTTGCTCTTGTTAGTTTTGATGTTTGCTGAATATGTAGCAGGAAAGAGAATTTTAAGAAAACACATTGGTCTGGTTATGTAATTATTGCCTTGAAAAATGTAACAGATTGGGGGTAATCATCAGACTTCTTGTAACTTGAATAGTCTAAACATTATGGATTTATCTGACTTTGTGAAGGATTCATATTATTTCAGGGCTTTAATGATTCTGTGAAACTGTTAGTTCATGGCTCTGTAGAATCCTTTATATATTGGTCTTAGTGGGGGGAACAAACCAAAAATACTTCAAATTGGCAACACCAACAGGACTAATAGATTCATGAAACTCCCAGATTGCCTAGAGTCACCTAAGTGTGAATGAACACAGGTGAGCAATGTTTAAATGGATGTGTTTTCTTTTTCTGCCCGAGAACACTCATTTTGGTAATTATGAGATGACAGAATTCCTTAGACTTCAATATAGTCTGTGCTAAAGAAAGACAAGAAAGAAAGGAAGGAAGAAAGAAAGAGGAAGGAAGGAAGGGAGGGAGAATGAGTGGGAAGGAGGGAAAGAAAAGACACAGTTGAGACTGGAAAGGTTGATTTTGTTAAATGGGCTCTTTTTCCTCATTTTAGAATCTCTGCAGCCTTTTACTTATTTTAATTTTGAACTCTTGCTGTACACTCTGGCTTTTCATTGCAAACAAACTGGACAGGTCAGAGGTTGGAGGCCCAAACTGTGTTTGTACTGTCAGTAAATACGGCTTGGCCTTCCAAAAAACTCTCCCAGAACACAGGGCATTTTGCTGACATGTGTTCCTTTAAAAATCCACAATATTTTCACCTATACTTGGATCAGTTTACAATACAGAATTGAATAAAAATGACAGGAAAGAAGGAGGGAGGTAAAGAAGGAAGGAAGGAAGGATATAAGGAAAGAAGGCCAGCCAAACAAGTATGGGCTCCAAGGCCTCAGCAAAGAGGTAACTATGACAATGACAACCCTCTAGAGGGTCTGTTGTTGTTGTTAGGTGCCCTCGAGTCAGTATCTGACTCATAGCGACCCTATGCACAACAGATGAAACACTATTATCAGCTTCTCTGCTATTCATAGGGTTTTCAATGGCGATTTGTTTTTTGGGAGTGGGTTGCCGGGTCCTTCTCCCAAGCCTACAGCACCTGGTATTCCCAGGTGGTCTCCCATCCAAGTACTAACCAGGCCTGGCCCTGCTTAGCCTCTGAGATCTGACCAGGATCGGATGCCACAGGGCTATAGCTGCAGGCCTCTAGAGGGTTAGCATGTTGAAACACAGCCTAATGCATTTTTCCATTTTCAGTGACTTTTTTTCCCCCTTGGCTCTTACCCTTTTCAACAGGGCCATAAGGATGCAGCTTATTATCTCATGATTATAAGGACTTAGATCTTTTTATACTAAGCCATACAGTAGAGCAGCAACTGGCCAAAATATAAGCATTTGTCCTACCTACAGGAGGTGAAAGGTTGACACACAGGCAAAAAAGAGATGATGAGCAATCAGATGACTAGGAAGTTGAGTCTGAGAAACAGCTTCACCTCCTTGCAAGCCAGTGAATAAACAGTGACATAGGTATTATTTTTGTCTTAACCAAGCCTCAGAGAGGTTTGCTAATTTGCTCTAGATCACACAGCCTTAATTTTGTGGTTCCAGATAGGGCTGCTTAATTCCAAAGCCTGTGCCCCTGACCTGCATGGGTGCCTTCTCAGAGCGCTCAACTCTATAGCAGAGCTTCTATTTTGTAGCCAGTTAGGGACTGGGTTCTGTTTGGCAAGACAGTGGTGATGACAAAGCAACTTCCAAAGTGGGCAGATGAACCAAGCAATGAGAAAGGACCAATCATGAGAAGCAGTTTTAATCAAACAAAGAATGCTAAAAAATGTCACTGAGAGCTTGAAGATGTAGCTCAAGTGGTAGAGTGCTTGCCTAGCATGCACAAGGTCCTGAGATCGATCCCCAGCATTGTGAAGGGAGAGGAGGAGGAAGAAGAGGAGGAGGAGGAAGAGGAAGAGGGGGAGGAGGAAGAAGAAAAGGAGGAGAAGGAAGAGGAGGAGGGGAGGGAAAAGGAGGAGGAAGAGGAAAAAGGTGTACTAGTCAAAAATTGTCACTGAGAAACTTAATGGCTGTCTTATAGCAAATACAGTGTCAACCAAGGGATCTATGAGACTTGTTCTGCTTGTTTGTTTGTTTAATCAATTTGCAAATCTCTTTTCATTTTGTTTCATTTTCTTTTCGAGAGACAGGGCTTCACTATGTAGCATAGGCTGGCCTCAAATTCATGATCCTCCTGCCTCAGCTTCCTAAGTGTTGGGATTACAGGTGTGCACTATCACACCTGGATTAAATTGTGAATTTTTGATATCTCTGATTTGTCATTCCTACATTGCAACATATAGTGCTCCACATGTAAAGAAGTTTAGGTTGAAATCTAAAAACAGAGAAAAAACAAAACTAAAAGGCAAAATATGAACAAAGTAGTCACGCTTTTGGAGGTTAAAAAGGGAGGACTTCTGTCTACTTGATAGGGGCTGGAGAGAAGTCAACAATGTTACAGTAGACAGGATGAATCAGTTCTCATTCTAGGCACAGGAGGGTGAATACAGTTAAAAATGACTTACTGTATATCTTGAAATAGAGAGGATTTTGAATGTACTTACCATGGAGAGCCTGCAGCAGTACCACTGTGGCATCCGATCTTGTCAGATCTTGGGAACTAAGCAGGCTTAGTACTTGGATGGGAGACCACCTGGGAACCCCAGATGCTGTAGGCTTAGGAGACGGACCTGGCAACCCACTCCCAAAACTCAATCAGCCATTGAAAACCCTATGGATAACACAGAAGCACTAACAAAACTGTTTTGCATGTTGTATGTAGGGCCACTGAGTCAGACACCAACTTGATGGCTCAGTTGGTAGAGCACTGCGCTGCAGTCTCTGAGGCCCTGAGTTCAATTCCCAGCACCATAAAAATGGGAGAAGGGCCTGACAATCCACTCCCAAGGCAATCCCGAAACAGTCAGCTATTGAAAACCGTATGAGGGTCGCTATGAGTCGGATACCGACTCAACGGCACCTAACAACAACAACAACATGGAAAAATGATAAGTTTAAGGTGATAGCTGCACTAATCAGAGTTGATCACTACCCAATGTATACATGAATCAAGAAATCACACTATACCTCATAAATGTATACAAATTTTAAGGGTCAATCAAAAAAAATAAAACAAATTTTAACAAAGAATGCAGTAAAAGAGCAAAACCTGTCAGGGATAGCATGAAGGGTAATTTGTGGCCAGGGACGGCAATTTGACACTGAGGATTTGCCTGGCATTGAGGGTAGGTCATCTGACATTTGACTGGAGAATAAAATATTTGCTGAGTTTGGGGCCACAGCCTAAATTCTAGGGACATGCACATGTCTTTTGGTACATTCTCTCATCTGACAAAAAGAAATAACTTTCTGTCCATAAAAACCATGTTGGAAGTTAGGACCAGAAAGATATAGAAAAGAACATTAATTTTTTTTAAATTTTATTTTGAAAATGTAGACACACAGGAAGTTGCAAAAATAGTACAGAGGGATCTGTTGTACCCTGCACCCAAACATTTTATGTATCCATAGAACCAAGGAACTACTTCTTTAGACCTCTCTCTACCATGGGGCTGAGGAAGACCCACTGCACAGAGGAAGAATGGTGGCTTCCCAGTGGCAACTCAGCAAGGGTAGAATTTCTCATTGCTTGGTTAAACAGGTCAGGACTTTAAATGACAGGGCTGGTCATTGTTTGTGGTTTCAGTTCCTGAGTGATTTTCTCTGTTGCCTGCTTTCTCACCAAGAGGCTACTTACCTCTGTGAGGACCTGCACGTAGGTCCCTTCAGGCCACATTCTTTACCTTCTGATGCTCTGCCCAAACTAGTCTCTCATGGTTTGCAGTTTCTCCAGCACCTTGTCCTGTTTTCCTGACCACCTAAATGTGTTGCAAGACAGCTCAAAGAACATCTGTTCCAGACAGGCTTGACTGACAAACCTGTTGTGGACCAGATTGTTACTATGATGCCTTGTATCTGCACTGCAGCAACTGTGTATGAAAATTGTGATTCAATCTCTAAATTTTCTATTGGTTTGTGAGTGACTCAAAGACAGATGCCTTCTCCTTTGTGTTATTTCATGAAATATGTGTTCACTCTGTGGACAACAGAATGTGATGGGAAGATCAGATGTAAGCTTTGGAATCTAAAGATCTATAGATGAACCTTGGCTGTGCCACTCATTAGCTGTGTGCCAGTAGGAAAATCATATAAACTTGTGATTCTAGTTCCTTCTATTGCATATAGGAGTAACTCAATCCACTTGTAAAAATTAAATAACAGAATATAAATTCTGCCTCTATAGGAGCTCAAAAAATGATAGTTACAATTCAATCGGTTAAATAATAAAAATGTTCTTATTGTGGGCATCTTGTAGTCATGAAAATAACTGAAGTGCTTTATTTTTCCATATTCAGCCACGAGGAGGGGTGGAAAAAGGCCCTATGGCATTGAGAAATGCTGGTCTGCTGGAGAAACTTAAAGGACAAGGTAAATTTTTTATTAGTGTATATTCATTGTACAAAATAGCGGGTCTCACCATGTTACTCTCATGAACACATCATGTACCTTGATCTTGATCACCCCCCCTCACTAACTCTCCACTCCCCATCATCCACTGGCTCCTTTCCCTCCCAAATAGTGCTCCCCTTATTTTCAAGTCTTAATTTTTTTTTAAGGTCTAGATTCTGCATATGAGAGAAAATGTGATATTTGTCTTTCTGAGCCTGGCTTATTTCACTTAACATGATCTCCAGTTCCATCCATTTTCCTGCAAATGACAGTTTCATTCTTCTTGATGGCTAAATACTACTCCCTTGTATATGTATATGTATGTGTGTGTGTGTATACACACATTTCTTTATCCATTCATCTGTCAAAGGGCACCTAGGCTGATTCCACAACTTGGCTGTTGTGAATAGTGCCACAATGAACATGGATGTGCAGGTATCTTTGTGGTATGTTGAGTTTGGCTCCTTTGGGTATATAACCGTGAATGGTAAAGCTACATCATGTGGTAGTTCTATTTCTAGTTTTTTTGAGGAACCTCCCTACTAATTTCCACAGTGGCTGCACTACTTTACACTCCCAACAGTTCCTTTTCCCTGGCATCCTCACCAGCATTTGTGGTTACTTAATTTCTGACTGGGGTGAAGTAGAATGTCAATGCAGTTTTGATTTGCATCTCCCCGATGACTATGGATGTTGAACAGTTTTTCATACATTTATCAAACACTTGTACTTCTTTTGAGAACTGCTTAAATCATTTGCCCACTTATTGATTGGATTGTTTTTTGGTGTTTAATCTCTTAACTTCTTTGTATATACTGATATTAATCCCCTGTCGGAGGAAAAGCTGGCCTTTTTTCCCATTCTGGAGGTTATTTCTTCACTCTTAATTTTTTCCTTTGTTGTACAGATGCTTTTTAATTTCCTGCAGTCCCACCTGTCAATTCTTGCTACTATTTTCTGAGCTATAGGAATTCTATTTAAAGAATCTTTGCCTACACCCATATCTCAAAGTGTTTTCCCTATGCCTTCTTTCAGTAGTTTCAAATTTCAGGTCATACACTGAAGTCTTTGATGTGTTTGAATTAATTTTTGTACAATGTGAGAGATATGGATCTAGTTTCAGTTTTCCACATGTAGAGGTTCAGTTTTCCTTGTACCACGTGTTGAAGAGGCTGTCTTCTTTCACCAATGTATATTTTTGGCACTTTTATCAAATATCAGGTGGTGGTTACAGTGGCTGTTTGGGTTTATTTGTGGGTCCTATCCCATTAATCTGTCTATTTTTATGCCAGTTCCATGCTATTTTTGTTACTATGGCTCTGCAGTACCATTTGAAATCAGGTATTGTGATACCTCCAGCATGGTGCTTCTTGCTCAGGATTGCCTCGGCTATTTGGGGTCATTTTTGCTTTTGTATGAGTTTTAGGATTGTTTCTACTTCTGTGAAGAATGCCATTGGAATTTTGATGGCAAAGTACCTAGTGATCATTTTTGGTAGTATAGCCATTTTCACAATATTAATTCTGCTGCCCATGGACATAGGCCTTTCCATCTTCTAATGTCTTCTTCCATTTCTTTCTTCAATGCTTTAAAGTTTTTGTTGTAGAAGTCTTTCACTTCCTTGAAAAACAAAGTAATTTTTAAATTGAGACGTGATCAGCCTGATTTCCTCCTCACTTTGAAGAAAGGGACTGGCTCCTGAGAAAATGGAATGTGTCTAGAGTGACATTTACACCACAGAATCATGACACTGGCTGTAACTTTAGAACTACATCCTACTAAAGAAGCAAAGCCTGGGAAGAATGCTTAATAAGCACTGCTGGTTGAATATTCTCACTCAGATACTTTGTCCCCCTAGCCAAACTATTGGACAAAAGAATATCTGTGTAAGAAATGGGGTTGGGTGGATGGTAGAGGAGGTGGAGAACTGAAAATGAAAAGCAAGGTACCTCAAGAAGTACACTACTAGCAAGAGAATCCCTATTTGTGAAAAGAAATAAAATGAAACAATAATAGTAACAGCACCTAATGTTTATATAGTGTGTAAGCATGAAAATGTAAAATTAGATATATTTTAAGCATATATGTGTATATATATATATAAGTATATATTATCTTCCTATGTACAGCCCTAATGAAATGTTGATGAAGTTCTGGAGCAACTGGAACCTCATCTATTTCCAGGGGAAATGCAGAATGATACAGCTACTTTAGGAAGCAGTTTGACAGTTTCTTAAATAAACATACATTTACCTTTGACCCAGCAGCTCTACTTCTAGATACTTATTTAGAGAGATGAAAACACATATCCACAGAAAACTTCTACTTGAATGGGTAGTGGCAATATTTATAATAACCAAAACATGGAAACAACAAAATGCCTATCCACTGGTGAAAAAAGTGGTATATTCATACAATACTACTCAACAGTGAAAATTATTAGATCAGTGACACAGACAATATGGATGAATCTCAGAAACAACATGCAAAATGAAAGAGGCCAGACACAAAAGACCACATACTGTAGGAGTCCATTGATGTGTAATTCTAGAAAGACAAAAGCATAAGGAAAGAAAACCAATTAGCAATTTCTGGAAATGGGGGTAGGAATTGGCTATAAAAGAATGGAAATATTTTTACATATTGATTATGGTATAGGTTACAAGATTGTAAATATTTCCAAAAATTCATTTACCTGTACACTTAAAATGAATGGGTTTTAGTGAATAAGAATTATACTCATAAAAGGAGAAAGAAAGAGAGAGAGAACAAGAGAGGAGGGAGGGAAAGAGCAAGCAAGGAAGGCAGGCAGGCACTCAATAAAGAAGACAAAGCTTGGGTAAATGGCCTTGTCCTCAGTTAACAAGCATAATTTGTTCACATGTTAAATCAGGTGAAATTTCTTGGAGATGGTATTGAATTATAAATACACAGAGTCATATTAAATACAATAAACAGTAACTAGTTAGTTCAGAACATGTAACTGATCCCCTATCATAGTTTTACAGGAAACTCTCTGGTTGTGAAGCTTTTCTGGGCCTTTTAGGAAGCATACCCAGATCCTTAGGAACTTTGGATTACCTGAAATTTTTTCATATAAAAAGTATAATAATAAGGTCTGTATTTCCTGAGCTCTCAGAAGTGTGAGGCTTGGTGCTCAGCACATATTGAACTCAGAGGACCACTACTATGAGGCCGGTACAATGGATGGAGGGAGATAGGCTGCTTCAGCAGGATGGGTTGGATCAAAACCACCAAGGATCACTAAGACAGAGTCAGAAAATTTAGAGTTTCCTGGTGTATTTTCTTTTGGGCATATAATTTCTAGTACATCTCATTTGGAACATATTAACTATTTCCTTATTCCGAAAGCAAAACATGATACTACAGAAAGGTAAAACGCACATGAGGAGAGAGGAGAAAGTGGGGAGATGGGGATAGAGAAGGAGGGAGAGAGACAGGCAGTGATGTTCACTCTTAGATCCAAATCAGACAGTTACCAGTGGTCTTTTAGTGTCTAGTCTAAGTGGATTGATTCAAGAAGTGTTGACTGAAGACCTGGACTGTAGCAGGAGCCAGGGTGAGGTGGTGGTGAGATGTCACGCAAAAGCAGACATGATTTCCACCTTCACAATGCTTGCTGCCTTTCCAGGCCTTTTCTTTGCTTACACTTTTGGAAATATATTTATTTCATACATTTGGATTCAATCTACACATACTGATTTACAATCAATTGCTATTTGGTAACTGGACACTTTTAATCATAGAGTGTGACGTGAAAGACTATGGGGATCTGTCCTTTGCTGACGTCCCTAATGACAGTCCCTTTCAAACTGTGAAGAATCCAAGATCTGTGGGAAAAGCCACTGAGCAGCTGGCTGGTGTGGTGGCAGAAGTCCAGAAGAATGGAAGAGTCAGTGTGGTGCTGGGCGGAGACCACAGGTCTGTGCAGTGACCATAGCCCTGGGGGCTGGGCACAAACGGCATACGGGACTATAATCAAGACTATAAGGAGAGAGAAAATGTAGACAGGATAGCACTAACTGATATTTTATACTATATTTTCTGCCTTTTGCAAAATGTTTTATAGGTTACTTTAGCTCTATTTGAAGTCTTACAACATTGTTTTAATCTTTTATAGTAGAAAATACACAAAATAAGAATGATTTTAGCAAAGCATTCAGAACATGTTTAACTTTCTTAATAACTAAACCCTGGGGAAATTCATAGTTTATTTGATTACTGATGATACATATAACTCATTTAGGTTAGCAATTTAAAAGTATGTGCTTTACATTATAAATGTATACTGTAAAAACTTTGAAAGCTCATACATATAAACATAAATGTTGTTAGGTGCCATCGAGTCGTTTCCGACTCATAGTGACCCTTATAGGGTTTTCAATGGCTGATTGTTTCGGGATTGCCTTGGGAGTGGATTGCCACATCCTTCTCCCATTTTTGTGGTACTGGGAATCGAACTCAGGACCTCAGAGACTGCAGAGTGGAGCTCTACCAACTGAGCTAAATCCCAGGCTATGCATAAATACATGTGTTTAACAACTGTGTTTGTTACATTCTATGTTTTGTTCTGAATCTACAATACCAATTTTCTTATATTACTTCATAGTGGGCACATAAACATCATTTTTTTTTAACTGCTGCATGATTTTTCATCAAGGAATTACATCACTACATATATCCATACTGTCAGATAAGTTATTTCTAAATTTGCACCATCATATAACGTGGAAAATGTCAGTTTTGTTCGGGAAGACTTTACTCAAAGACAATGTTACCAGAGAGGCCTGATGAAATAAAAAGTAGAAACAGTCTTACAACTCCAGATGCGACAGTTAATTAATTACTTCATTGCCCTGGATTTTCTCTTTGAAAGCCAAGGGTCACCTGGGCTTCCATAAGAAAGTTGCCACTGAGAGTCTTGAGACCCCCTTTCTTTTTCAAGTCGAAAAAATTGTAAGTGGAAATTTTAAGAGTGGAACATAGCTAAAAGACAAGAAATCTGAAATAAATATCAAGGTAAATAATCAACATCTGGACATTAAGGCATGATAACTGCCCTTTTGACAATCTGAAAGTTCATGATTCTTTGAATGATACTTAAATGTTCATAAATGGGAGAACACAGACATTGTAAATTCTAATCTTTTAACTTCTGTGGAAGATACCAGTTATATTTTCCATTCTGGCAAGATGTGTGGAGTTTGGAGTATTTGGGATGGACTTGGCTGGCTCTGGACCCCATTAAGAAACATTGTGTGGCAGAATACACAGTTAAAGCAGAGGATCTGAGCACTGAATACAGTGAGAACTACTGGTTGTAGTGGATGCAGGAACTTCTGAGTGATGCTCCCCAATTAGGAGAGTTGGATTTTATGAAAAAGTGAAAGACTGTAATAATTCACTAGTGAGAATTAAGTATTAACCAAGAGAGGGAAGACTGTAGAAAAGGAGCTAGATTTAACTTTGAAATTTAAACAGCGTCTCACATTAAGGGATTTCTTGTGTAGTTTTACACACATTCGCTCTGCTGTACTTAGGGTCAGTATGAGTTGGATTCAACTCAACAGCACCTAACAACACCACCACTTTCTTTTTGATTAAGCTGTAATTTGTCATTTTATTACAAGGTCATTTGTATAATTTGTCATTTTATTACAAGGTGTTTTATCACGATTTTTTTAGTAACACTAGTAATGTAATATCACGATTTTTTTTAGTAACACTAGTAATGTAAGTGTAACACATTAGTAAGTATTAAGTGTAAACTATACCTTCTCTACTGTTACAATTGTGTCCTTGACATCTCTAATTTAAAGCCTATGAGAAACTGCTACTCTGGACTTAAAGAACCAAGTAAGTTCATTAAAGTGACCCAACAATATAATGTATGTGATGACACTGCAAACTTGACACTCACACAAACTTTTTCCTGCAAAGTTTGGCGATTGGAAGCATCTCTGGCCATGCCAGGGTCCACCCTGACCTTGGTGTCATTTGGGTGGATGCTCACACTGATATCAACACTCCACTGACAACCACCACTGGGAACCTGCATGGACAACCTGTGTCTTTCCTCCTGAAGGAACTAAAAGGAAAGGTAAAAGGCTGATTGGTCCTCTGTTATAATAGGAAACTCCTTAGCAGTAGCTCAGGAAGTGAAGGGCAAGTAGGAAGCATCTTATGTCATCTCTATTCTTGGTGCAATCTCAAACCATTTTCTCCACAGCAAATAAGCAAAGATTGGTTGATAAAAGCAGAAAGACTCTGCCTCTACCTTACGTGACAGTTTGCAAACTGACTCCCTATATAGTTACCTGTATCCATGAGGGACTGGTTCCCGGAACCCTAGCAGACACCAAAACCTACATATGCTCAAGGCCCTTATTAACACATGCACATCCTCCCATACACTTTATATCAGATCTAGATTAATTATAATACCCAATACAATACAAATGCTATGTAAGTACTTATACAGTTACACTTTTTTTTTTTTTTTTTTTTTTGTGGTACTTCAGGGTTGAAGACAAGGCCTTGCACATGCAAGTACCCTACTACTGAGCTGTACCCTCAGGGTCTCACTAACTAAATTGCACAGGCCTCAAACTCATGATCCTTCTGCTTTAGTCTCCTGAGTTGCTGGGATTACAGGCATGCACCACACTACCTAGCTCTATACTGTATTATTTAGGGAATAACTAGGAAAAAAATCTGAAAATGTTCAGGGCAGACCAAACCATCATAGGCCTAACTACATTTTTTAATCCATGGTTGGTGTAATCCACTGATGCAGAGAGTTGACAGCATTTTCCCTTTGGACTCTTGGACTACCCTTTTTAGTAGGTGAGGCAGAGGGTCATACTTTAGAAACTAGATAGCGGAGATTCAGAGGCTAACCAACTTGCCCAAGAACTATGTCAAACTTAATGTGAGGCGAGGGACAAAACCAGGTCTCCTAGTTTCTACCTCTTCCCACTTCATGTTACACAAATTTTCCTTCTTACAATGTGTTCCCCTTACATCACAGCAGCTATTCAAATAGGGAATTTTAAAATGTAGATTAGTATGGTTCATTATTTGACATCTTTACTGTGAGAAACACCTTTCTAAATCATAAGAGGAAGAAATCTCTCCTTGCTCCTTAAAAACTTCTTTTCTAAAAGATTTAAGGTAAAATTCTAGATTAAGATTTAACACTGTAGCTCACATCTTTTTTAGTCAATATGCTGTAGTATATCAATAAAACAATGTTTACTGATACAGTTTTAATATATTGGTCCTTGTGATGATTCAGAGATTTAAACTTCCTTATGTCAAATACTCCAAAGTAACATTTTTTGAACAGATTATTAAAGGATGTATTTACAACTCTGCAAACTGTCAAGCTAACATGTGGGGACAGTGTGGCTCCAGGACAAGGCAGATGTTAGTCATCACATTATGATATGAAGAGCAACCTGGGGTCTTGACCATATTCCCCCCAGACACTCTAGAACACTCTGTGTATTAAGTCCTTACTGAGAAAGTGAAGTACAGACAGAAGCTACTAAAGTAATGGAAGCACACTTGTTTCTTGATGTTAAGGGTCATGGGACAGCAAGGCCCAGGGGAAATGGGGCACAGGGCAGGTAAATGATGACAAGTGTTCAGGGTAGGTCTGGGCCACAGAGTAAGACTGGTAAAGTCAAAGGAATCAAGGGCACCACAGGGGGAGGCAGGCATCCCCCTTTTAATTGTGTATTTTTAAAAATAATTTCCTCTAAATCTAGTTTTTTTTTTTTTTTTTGGCAGTACTGGGAGTTCAACCTAGGGCCTCGCGCTTGCATGCTTTGCAAGTGCTGGACCACTGAGCTGCACCCCCAGCCCATTTTTTTTACTTCTTAAGACAGGGTCTCACTAAATACACAGACTGCCTCTGGTCTCAAATTTGCGATCCTCCTGCCTCTGCCTCCAGAGTCGTGGGGATTACAGGCATGCACCACTGTGTGTGGCTTTAATCTAGATTCTAAAGATAAGACACACAATCCATTAGGCATCCTTAACGTTAACTGCAGAATTTGCTCAAGAGAAACATATTTAATTAAATGGAAACACTGCTGTTTTAGATCCCTGATGTACCAGGACTCTCCTGGGTAACTCCCTGCATATCTGCCAAGGATATTGTGTATATTGGCTTGAGAGATGTGGACCCTGGGGAACAGTAAGTTCATTTCTTCATGTGATTTACCTTCAGTTTTGTTCCTTTGTGTGTGAACTATTCTATCACGGCCAAACTTGTAAGAGAAAATTATTTTAAGCCTATATACGTATGTGTGTATACAAATATATAAACATACACATTTACATAGGTGCATATACATACATGCGTATATATTCAGGCAATTTATAACTTAATTGATTTGCTATTAAAATAAATACAAATAAAAATTATGTACATGCATACACACAATTCACAGAACTTAAGTGTTTATATACAACATTGTTCTTTTCTTTAAAAGGAAACAGTAGGGAGTAGAGTTAACCTTATTAATTACAGATGATCTTAATTATCTCTTCTTTCTTAGCTACATTGTGAAAACTCTGGGTATTAAATATTTTTCAATGACTGAAGTAGATAAACTGGGAATTGGCAAAGTGATGGAAGAAACATTCAGCTATCTACTGGGAAGGTATGATGTTCTTGTGTGTGTGTGTGTGTGTGTGTGTGTGTGTGTGTATAACAAAGACTCATTACTAATACTAATTCAGGTTATTAACAAAATCTTTACAATCATGGAACTTCATCAGGTTTGTTATTTTCATAAAGCAGGATAAGAACTATATTTGTCTACTAAATATTAAACCATCAAGTTGAAACTAAAATCCTTTTCCACTTCCTAAAAGAAAGAAAAGGCCAATTCATTTGAGTTTTGACGTGGACGGACTGGACCCATCTTTCACACCTGCTACTGGCACACCTGTTGTGGGAGGTTTGTCTTACAGAGAAGGTCTCTACATCACAGAAGAAATTTACAAGACAGGTAGGTAAAAACTGGAGGCAATAAACAAGTGTACACTGGTTAGTATGTATTTATGCCTCCCTGATCTAAAAACCAGGTCCCCCGTTGACACTTCCAGAATGCCCATCACATGACACAACACCTAAAGTGTTTTCTGTTGGCCACCACCTCTTTACTACTGGATAATCTATGCAGTCAGTCTGTAATGATTTTACCAATTACATCATTACTCTTTTTTTGTTGTAGGGCTTCTCTCAGGACTAGATATAATGGAAGTAAACCCATCCCTGGGGAAGACACCAGAAGAAGTAACTCGAACAGTGAACACAGCAGTAGCAATAACACTCGCTTGTTTTGGGGTTGCTAGGGAGGGTAATCATCAGCCTACGATTGACTACCTTCACCCACCTAAGTAAACGTGAAACCACCTTATAAAAACTGCACAGCTAATGACATAGTAAGCAAATCTAGTAATTAACTTAAGCCTATAGTTATCCTCCCAAAGAGCTGATCTTTCAGGAAAATGTTTTTACAGTTTGTATACATTCTACCAATTCCCTATTGGTGTGAAATTCAGGATTTGGAAATCCTAACTGTTGTGAAATTAAAAAGCTTATATTTCCTGTTTGGGCAAAAGATTTATCCTTAGATAAAGAAGCATAAAATAATTTCCAATTAAAAATGTGCTTTGCATTGGCCTGGTACAGTACCTTATGCCTGTAATCCCACCAACTCGAGAGGGGGAAGTAGGAGGATCACAGGTTCAAAGCCACAGGCAGCCTGTATAACTTAATGAGACCCTGTCTCAAGATAAAAAAATAAAAAGTGGGCTTGGGTGCAACTCAGTGGTAGAGGACTTGCAAAGTATATGCAAAGCCCTGAGTTCACTCCCCAAGAATCACAAAAAGAGCCACACAAATAAATAAAAATAAAAATAAAATAAATACATTTAAAATGTGTGGGCATTTAAAATAAATATACACCAATACATGCCCCCCACCCCCCCACCCACAGAGAGGGACTCCTGATATCAGGAGACAAAAGTACCCAACCTGGATAGGTACCATGTGTCTACGTTGTTCAAAAGATGTGATGTGATTTTGTAATAAACTCTTTACAATAAGATTCTGTGGTCTACATCTTTCTAGCTACATCCACCACACATGCATACATACATCTTACCACACATGCGTATAAACACCATTTAAAACTACTATAAAGATTCTTAAAAGGCAATGAAATAATCACCTCTAAAACATTGTAAGATAATGGTGAAGCAATTAAAATTCTGATTCTGGTTTCTTCATCTATAAAATGGAAAATCATAGGCTTAGGCAACAGCCAAGTTCATTAATATTAGATGACTCTATTTTACTTTTTTTAATATATCAAACATGATATTTTTGACATATTAAGCATAGTTGTTATTCAGGTAGGCTTAAGGGAAGTAGAAGATATTCTCAAAAATCTATTCAGGATCCAGAGAAAACAAACTGCTATTTTGTTCCCAAGATCTGCTAATAAAGACTAAGATTTCATCTAAGAATTATCTATGGGTTTGAACTCCACCCTTTAATCACTGCAATTATATTATCTCTCATTAGCTAAAAATCTTTAAGCATGCTAAAAACTCACCTTGGCTCTGGAATACAGTGAGGAAAGAGGAAAAAACAAATGAGAATAAATACTATAAGCATCAGGACAAGAGAAGCAAACTCTTCCCCCTCACCTCAAATTATGGAGGAGGCCAAGAGCAGTCCATGAAAGGACTGTTTTCACAGTTGTTATGTCAAGGAGTCTCTACTAGCTGATTTTCCCATATAATTCAGAATTGTACACCTAGCTATTGGTTTCATGACCTTTGTAATGTAAGTATTTTATTGAGCTACTTTTGGATAAGTATGATGCATTCTTAGAGTACCTTGTCCAATACAATAGCCACATGTGGTTAAAGCTTAATAAAAATTTAAAATTCAGTATCAAATTCAAATATGTTTAATGTCTATATACAACCATTAACTACCACACTAGATAGCATAAGCACAGAACATTTCCATCATTACAGGAAATTCCAGCTAGACAGAATGCTTTAAAGTTACTATTAAAAAATTCTTTTTTTAAAGATTTAATGAATAGAAAGGCATTTTCTTCCCTCAGCTATATCCTAAACCCAAATAAAGGTCTAGGAAGAATGTATGTGGAAATAAGAATCTGAAATATAGTTGGTTATATTCACTAATTCTTTTTTTTAAAAAATCAGTAATTCTTAATTCCTAGGCCACTGTGAGTCACCAGTTAGTGACTGTAGAGCAGGGAGAGTAACCCAGTTCCTTAAGCAGTTGATGTTTGTTCAAATTAGATCATTAAAGAAACCATACAGTATATTTATCCAATAGACTCCACTAGTTTTCAATAGACTTCACTATTTCTACCTAAATTAACAACAGGTGTCTGAAAATCTAATAAGCCCTAAAGAACCTAAATGTACACTGTATTTAAAATGTAAATATTTACACTTTTTGAGATTATAAAAATTCAAAGAATCATTATCTTCCAGGTGAGAGTATCAACCTACAAAGTAATTAATTTACTTTTAAAAACACAGATTGGAGAATCAACCATTTAAGCATGATTTTATTTAAATTTATACATTTTCAGATATTATTTTTTCATGGCTTTCAACTCATTTCATACAGTAAATTCAAAACAAAGGCAAGAAACTGCCAATCTACCTTGGTAGAAACATTATTTACTTGGAGATTTGTAGTAAAATTTTTGAGCCATTTAAAAAAGAGTATGAAAATGTAATTGCTTCTCTAATGCAATGAAATCTAGAGTCCTTTCTTGATAAAAGTCTCTATTATCCTGAACATATACCAAAAGAGATGTATAAAAGGGTTTGTCATGACTGCTTTACATGTATTGTGCCTTAAAAATATATACTCGAAGACTGAATATGCCATTAATGATAAAAAAGAATAAAAACGAAAACAATGGCTAAAATAGGAAAGACTGAGAGTATCTACTATAAGACATTTGATCACAGATACCTTTATGTTCCTAGGGAGCTTTAATAAATTGATAGGAATAAGAACAATACATAGCTTACTTGATCTCTTAGAGACAAAAATATAGGGAAATGGGAATTTTAAGGTGTCAAGAGATTCATCATTTGAATCAAAATAACAATCTGAACATCAGTGCTGTATGTGCTACAGCACTACAGCATGGTCATGTTCAGATTTAATAAGAGTTGAGTCCACTTTTGAGGACAAATTTATTTCCATTCTCACCATTGTCTCTCCAGCTTCACTGAGTTACTGGTAAGGATGGTGGCACCTGATTAGACTGAGGGGCTGGAGACCCACTGTTTAGGGCTTGTGGAGCCACTGCTGCTGGTTCCATCTTGCTAATGTGTGTGATGAATCGGAGGCGAAGTTTTAAAGCTGGTTTTAAATTACAGATAATCTTCTCTACCTAAGAAATGAAAACACATTAAAAGATAATTGAACCACAGAATCTCAACTTCCCACCTTTAAGGAAGTAATCTACATATACTCTGAAACAATAAATTTGAGAGTGGAGTGCAGTGATTAAATTCCTATGCATGTTGTGTTTTAACAAAAACAGAGCCAATTACTTTTTTCTTACATGAGAGAGAACACATATTCTCCCTCGCACTACATTTTGTGTATGTGTGTACCAGCTGCATACAGGTAGGTATACATGTCTGTGTGTGTGTATGTCTGTATGGATACACTTACAAAAACTCATCTAGCCAATCAGTATCTTACCACCAAAGGGTAGCATAGTTTACACTGGAAATTTTACACATCCAACAACTTGATCATCCTTTCAAAATGTCATTTTTACCAAAGCATGAAGCATAATTATATGAAGTTCTTTGAATAAATGTTTGCAACATTTATCTACAAAGCTAATATTTTGGTTTTGACTTATACTTGGGATTTAAACTAAACAATATTGAATCTACTTTTATATAAAATATTTTAAAGAAATAAATATATCAAGTAGTTTCATAGCTTTCTTAGCTTTACTCAAATGCTCTTTGACCTTAGGAAGAAAGATTAGTTTATTAATAATGTTTCTTTTTTTTCTGTATTCCCTTGTGTCAAAGTTTCTTAGGTACAAATATAAAGAACAATTTTTTTAAAAAAGCATTTCTTTTTTTTTTTTTTTTTTGCGGTACTGGGGGTTGAACCCAGGGCCTTGCGCCTGCATGCTTTGCAAGTGCTGGAACACTGAGCTGTGCCCCCAGCCCATTTTTTATTTTACTTTTTTGAGACAGAGTCTCGCTAGGTTATGCAGACTACCTCTGGTCTTGAACTTGCAATCCTCCCGCCTCTGCCTCCCAAGCCACTGGGATTATAGGCGTGCGCCACCGCACCCAGCTAAAAAAGCATTTCTTTATTGGTTCTCCTTCTTCCCATTTTCCAATTTTAACAAAAGCAGACAAAGAGACACATGTTCTCTTTCTTTCATGAGACAACATGCCAATTCTCTTTGACATTCCTACTGATGTATAAAGGAGTCAATGTCCTCCCAACTGCAGCTCCACGGTTATTCCTTCCCAATACAGGGGTGAATATGATCCCTGTATGTTACAGGCACGTGGAGAAATGTCACAATGAACCCCCTTACTTTGTATAATATACATTAATAAAAAAAGAAAAATCCAACAGAAATTTAAAAATCTCTCTCCCTCCCTCCCTCCTTCCCTTCTTCCCTCCCTTCCCCCTGCCCCCACACACAGAGGAAATAATATTCAAGTATTAGGAAGAAGGGGCTGGACGTTGCCTATCTGCCTTATTTCCACTCCTCTAGAACAGCCCAGATTCTCTTCCCACATACAGGAAGCTCAGCTATGATACAAGGAGGCTACCTCTAGTAGGAAGTGCCTCTTCATATGTTGAATCTGACTGTGCCTCCCTTTAACTTCATCAAAATTCTTACACTGTTCTAGGTGACACAGAATACATGTACTATGTATTGCAGATAGAAACCCTACAAACAGGACAAGATCAATTTCTGAGAGGTTTTTCTTCAGGTTAAGCATTCCTATGCTCTTCAAATACTATTCACAAACTAGACTCTTGGCCATCCCAGCTTTAATCTTCTAGTCATGCTGTAATTTGTTCAGCATTCCAGAGTGTGTCCTCATCAGAAAATAGGACGTCCTTCACTCAGAACACAACACTTCTCTGGGTTTTGGTTATGGCCATATCACAATGTTTTTCCTAATGAGATTACTACTAATTAAAACCTAGGTCTTTTTCAGATGTTTGGTGCAAATATCATGGGGGAAAAGTGTGAGAAATTATGTAATTATATACTTACTTTACTACTATATCTAAAATAATACTCTCCCCACCAGGAGCCTTAAAAGGTCTGATACCAAGTCTTCTTTCCTTTTATTCTTTTTCAAGGCAGGGTCTTAGTAAGTAGCTCAGGCTAGCCTTGAACTTGCTATGCAACCTAGGCTAGCCTTGAACTCACACTGATCCTCCTGCTGCCACCTCCCAAGTGCTGGGATTACAGGTGAGAGCAACCACACCCAGTTATTAACCCTTCTTTCTTAAAAAACAAAACAAAACAAAAACAAAACAGAGAAGCTCAAACAGAAATATTCAAACAAAATATTCTATTACCATATGTTCAAATTTGCTAGGTCAAACATCATTACTTACTTGCTCTTTTATGCTGTCACCAGTAAACATATACTTCATATGATACAGGAAGTCACAGATGGGATCCATGTAATTTAAATGGGTGCTACACTGGTCTACATTCAGCAGCATATCATAAAATGCCACACCAATCTATTTAACAAAGAAAGTAAAATTACTTTAATAGCCAAAATACTTAAATAATCCAGCATGATGCAGCCGGCCTCCATCACAACATGGAAGAATGGTCATAGTTCATGCACCTCTATGCATATGGGAGATATGATGCGGCCTGCATTTATAATGGAACCCACAGTGCTACAGAAAACCCCTAATAGTGCTTAACTAGAATTACTTCTCACAACTTAAGTCATTTCTCTTAAAATTAAGAGACAATCTCCCTTCTAGATACAATCTCTCAGTTTCTGGGGTAACTATACTCCAGGGATCCTTAGGATTGTATCTTCTTAGTTCTATTTGGCAGCTAATGCTTTTAACATCTATTCCTGGCTCAATTTCTTTTTTTCTACATTTTCTTAGAAGTGACTGACTTCATCCAGTCCCCTGATTTTAATTAATTTCTCCACACTGTAAATTCTCAACTGTACTTCTGCATCCTTAACTTTCTTCTCACCCTTGATGACAGACATTTTCCTGTGCATCTCCAGCTCAATATAACCCATATCCAACTCACTAATTAATTTCCCTAAAACAGCTCTTAAATCCTACTAAACTGATTTCACTACTAATGGTTGTGATCTGCATTTTGCTGGTCAAGAAACTTAAATAGGTCTTTCAGAGCTCATGTTACACCAGATTATATTTACCTCTATCATACAGCGAGTTCTCTCCTGCTGAAATCTTTGTAAAAATGGTCCTACAAGATGGTATACATAAAGCAACTGGAATTCAGTCTTCACTATAGGAAGAAGTACTTCAGTGAGAAATCTAAAATTTGAAGATAAAAATCTCTTGTGAAATGAAATCAGTTGGATTATTTGAATTTTGTTAATACATTATTTGCAAAAGTACTAAATGTATTCATAAAATTTATAAATTATTTTAAAAGTTCCTTTAAATTTTGGTAACAGTATTTCTAATTAATCTCACTGGTTCTTACTTTCATTTGATTGATTACTGAAACAAATTACCTAATATTTAAAAGTCATTCTTAAACCAGGCATGGTGGTACATGCCTGTAATCTCAGCACGAGGGAGGCTGAACTAGGAGGATCCATGTGAGTTTGAGGCCAGCCTGATTTACATAGTGAGTTCCAGGCCAGCCTGGGTACATAGCAAGACCTTGTCTCAAGAAAACAAAAAATAGTCTTAATAGTACAACTATTGAATAACAAATGAATTATCTGAAAAGGAAAAAAGGATAATTAATATAAATGCCATTCTCAGGAAGTATCTAATTAATACCAATTTTAAGGTCAATAAAAATAATCAGAAAATAGGCTGAGAATGATTTTTCTGTTCAAAAGGCAATGTTGGGGATATAATCTAGAAAAAACATATATTAGACTAAGCCATCCAAAATCATAATGGAAAACTAGATACCAGATCACTACTTGCATATACAAATCAATTTTAAAAAATAATTCTGAATAAAAGAAGCTTTTTGATTAACTTAATTGCACATGCCTAATTTGCACAAATTGTTCTCATGAATGAGACATACACTTCATGTGTAAATGAGATTTAGGAAAAAAAAAAAAAAAGGAAAAAAAGTTAAATTTCTTTAAGAAATCACACCACTTACTTTGGAATGAGAGAAAGTTGCCCAATGCTAGAATGGTGCCACACAGCATGTGCTAGAGCTAACGTGTAGCTACAGCTCATCTCAGAGTAGGACTGATGACAAGCAGTGAAGTCAAAGAGGCGGAATGGATAGCCAACCCACTCTGTTTCTGATGTCAAGCTGCAACTGCTGATAACACTCACAATTCGATCGTGAAGCACAATCCAATATGGTTCCTTAAAATAAGAGGACAGTCTGGTAAAAAATACCATTTATCCAGTATTTGACCCCAAAGCCTCTAACACTACCCGTTTCTCATCCTTAAGGTTTTCCATTTACCCAGCTTGTGTCTGCACAATGGAGGTTTTGAAATAGATTTGGGTGTCTTTGTAACTGGTCAAATTAAGTCAGTAACCTGCAGAGAAGTGTCTGTCAGTTGGAAGGTGTCATAAATGCACCTGTCTAGCTTATTTATTTCCTGACATTTACTATCCAGTAAACTAACTATGCCAACTATACTGATTATATAGACAACACTAGTACATGTATAAAATTCAGAAATATACATGTTTAGGGAACACTGTATTAGACAATATTATTCAAAATACAACAGATAATGGTGTGGTGCTAACTAGATACATGTGGAGTCACAGAAGGGAGACTTCACATGAGCTGGGGAGGTCAGGGAACGAGGCCCTAAGTTAGCTTTAGAGATGATGGAACAATAAAGCATTTTAGCAAAATGTTTTTTTTTGTTGTTGTTTGCTTGTTTGTCTTGGCAGTACCAGGGGGTTAAACCCAGGGCTTCATGCGTGCTAGGCAAGTGCTGTACCACTGTGCCGTACCCCAGCTCCTTTTTTATTTTGAGGCAGGGTCTCACTAAGTTGTGTAGGCTGCCTCTGACCTTGAACTCATGATCCTCTTACCTCTGCCTCCAGTGTTGCTACAGTTTACACTGGTGTGCCTTGGTGCCTGGCTCACTATGTTTTATTTACAACATATCAAAAAACCTAAAGCATGTCTCAAAAAGTACTGTTTGCATCAGGATAGGCTCTAGAGACATAACATGTTAAGAGGATAAAAGTAGATCAGATCATAAGGTAAAAACTGAGGTTAGATAAGTAGGGTGGTACTAGAGAATGCAAAGAACTATAAGTCTGATACTTAGAAATGAGACACAAAGGAAAAGAAGGAGTCACTGTAGAGTTTTTAAAACAGCAACAATATGAAAGACTTTTTAAAAAATCAAACATTTCATTAATTTGCATGATGTCCTTGTATAAGCTCATTCTGTGTACATCTTTCCCTTTTGGTCAACAGGGAACAGCGAACTGTATCTCATCACTAAGTACAAATTACAATTATTAACTCACTGGTAGGGCAGTGATGATCAAACCAATTGCGTTCATCCATGCAGTAATATTCTCTCTTGGCACTAAAGGCTGACTGTAAGTAGATAAAAAAATATTTATGTGAAATTATAAATGCATTTTATATGACTGACAACATATCTTATTCTGAAAATGTATATAGTTCAGAAGATTGATAACTGATCTACTCCAAAAATCTAAAATAGATCTTTTATTGAATAAAAATTTAATATACACAAAATCAATAAGCCTTTTCTTCTTGTTATCTTTTTTTCTTTCTTTCCTTTTTTTTTAAATGTTATATCTTTTAATAATAGCTTCTGGGCCAAAAGACTATTTCCAATTATTTACACTTTTTACCCCAATCACTATCCCCTACTTCATGTTAATATTTAAAAGAATCTTTTTTTTTTTTTTTTTTTTTTTCCCTGGTGGTGCTGGAGTTTGAACCCAGGGCATTACACACGGTAGGAAAGTGCTCTACTACCAAACTACATCCCTAGCCCCTGAGGCCTTGAAAGATGTTTTTAGTGACAAGTAAACATTATTCCTAAATTAAATGCTAAACAGGTAGTAAGGAGCAGAAGTGCAAACCAACCCAGGTCTTCTGAACCTGGCCACGGCTCATTTCATTACAACAAAGACAATACTGGGAATCAGAAGACAGGTATTATCCAAAGTATATCAGCCTTGGGACACAGGTTTGTCTAACAGCTCCAAATAAAGTATCATTCTCTTAATAAAGAAATAGAATCACAATACATGAATCAGGATGCATACCTTTTCAGGACAACGTTTAGAAGGGCATTCCCAACATCTTTGCCTGGAACTGCCAAAGCCATGAGTTCCACACAAGTGACGTGCAGAGCATGGGCAGCTGGGTTGGGAAACTCATTGAATCTCCAGTCACAATTTGGGAAAGGACCAGGAGATTTGCCGGCCATTGGTGCAAACAATTAAAGTAATAACAATTTGATTATTTTGTAAGATTAATGACTCACACTTAATGCTTTACACGTTTCAAAATGATTCACATGTAAAAGTCTCATTTGGTTATCAATTTATTTGATTATGGGTTGCCAGGAAGTGATTTATCTACAATTAGACTAAGGGCAAATAATGCAAACCAAGTAAGTATATGCATAGCAAGTATATTTATAACAAGTGTATTCATAGCAAGCATTTGATCAACCACAAGATATAAATAGATGGTCTTTACAAGTAGGCCTTACACCAGGTGCAGTGGCTCATGCCTGTAATCCCAGTGGCTTGGGAGGAGAAGTTCGAGACCAGAGGCAGTCTTCGTAACTTAGCAAGACCTCGTCTCAAACAGTCAAAACAAATGGGCTGGGGGCACAGCTCAGTGGTCCAGCACTTGCAAAGCATGCAAGTGCTGGGTCCTGGGTTCAACCTCCAGTACCGCAAACAACAACAACAACAACAACAACAACAACAACAAACCAAGTGGGCCCTTACAACTGTGACATTGTAGCAGCAATAAATTACAACCAGGATATTCCTCGGCTTATCAATAATTTCATATGAAAATTACTTGATGAGTAATTCTCTTACTTCAGAAAATTCCCTTGTTTAGAAAAATAAGTCACGCTCATTTATGTATTTCTCTATTTAGTAAATAGTGACAAAGTGTATACTCTTATGTATAGTGTGCTGATAAATGAAAACATGAAATCTAATGAAATAAAAATACCAATATAGCAGATTTTTCACTAAGACAGTTTTGATATTGTCTGCTAGTATTATTTTAATAAGTATTCAAGGATTTATTTAAAACAACAAGACTATATTCTCTAGTGACAAATAGATGTCTATACTACAATATATAGTACATCTATATAGAAATAGGATTTTTTGAAATGAAATCTTCATAAAGTTTGTTTTTAAATATAAGTATCAGTGGTGAGAATTTCAACCTGTCTAGCATGATGTTGCTAATTTAAGACTTCAAACCTTTGCAGAGGTTAAAAATAAAAATAATCTTCAAAAAAACTGAAGCTGGGTTACTGGGGAAGCTGAGGCAGGAGGGTCACATTAGCCAAGGAGTTCAAGGCCAGCTTGGGCAACAGCAAGACCCTGTCTCAAAAAAACAAAAAACAAAACAAAACTGAAGCCTTGGAATATATAAATATATTACCGTGAAAAGAAAAAAAATTGTTCTCACAAATGAAAATACTGTTATTTATAGGGAGTCTGGAAAAAAATCACAATAAAAAGGATATTATCGACTAGTCTACCAATCAGCTTGCAATAGTAGGAGTCCTCTGGAACCCAAGGATTGTCCTCTCGTGCATTCATAGCATTCTTCAGGTAAGTGTCACTTAGACACCAGCCCTGTGGTCGATTATCTTTGAGAGACCCAATGATTGCATGGACAAGTTTTCGTTTGAGATGGTCACGCTTTCGCAGGTTCATTTCATAATAGTGCAGAGTATTATATAGGTAAGTCACTGGTCGATCTGCCAAGAAGAAAATAGGTCACCATCAAATTTATTAGGCTATTGACAACTGTGAAACACAAATGCTCTACTTTCAAGATTACTGAAAAACAGCTTGGACGTTGTGAAGCTATTTTACATGCTGGACATTGAAGACAATATATATTTTAATCTTAAGAAAAGCAGAAGGTCCCTAATAATGTATACAGTTTGTATTTGAGGATGTTTACAGACTGACATGGCAACAAATCTCATTGTAGTCCTATTAACAATGAGAGACAATTAGAAACAGCCTGAAACAGTCATAAAGAGAGGCTTGCAAAATGAATTATTGCATATAGGAGGCAGCTCTTTAAAGTACTAATACAAATGATCAACTAACACATGAAACAGGTGGAAAGAACATGGTACAGAACAATGTATTTACCATATAATATTTATTTATTTATTTTAAAAAGCAACCAAAACAGGACATCTAAAGAAGACATGAGAAATTGGTAACAGTGATTGTCTACAGAGAATGGAATTGGCTAGATGGAAGACAGAGATGGACTTTTTTACTGTATACTTAGTATGTGCCATGTTCATATATTACCTAATCTAAAAGAAAAATGTTTAAAAGAATGATCTAACTTCATACCTATTTTGTAGTATTAATATACAATTCAAACTTCTGATTTGGAGGAAGACATCTTAAATGAAGGATTAAGAACAACTACTACCTGACAAATATATTTTGTTCCCATAGAGGCTACTCTAAGACCTTCACACTTGAATCACTGACTCTACCATTCTCCAGGTACCATTCTTAGGGCTGTAGAGTTGTTTTTGACATTCTTTCTTTCAGTATTCTCCTAATAGCCAGCCAATCAAGTCCTGGTCCTCCTTCTTTGACCATTTGCCTCTTCTTTCTCATTTTCAGTGCCAATATCCTTTTTAGATACTAATCATACATCTGAGCTTTTCATGTGTCTTCAAAATGGTGTCCTTCTTCCAAGGTACGCTGCGCACTACAATTTGCCTTATCTTTCTAAAATGACGCTTTCCATGCCATCACCATACTCAATACCTTCCAGTTAACTATTATCTGCAAGTTATAAAATCAAAACTGGCATTTAAGGTGATCCTACCATCAGGTACAATCTCTTTCCAGTCTTATTTTTAAAACTCTCAGGTAAACATTCTCAGTTCAGCCCAATGAGACAATTTTCTTTCAAATACGCCCTGCTTCATTCCTACCTCCATGATTTTCTCAAAGGATCCCTTCTGCCTCATGTGCTCTTTTCTCTTCTG
The DNA here is from genome assembly GCA_007922755.1 of Pedetes capensis. Classification (NCBI taxonomy): domain Eukaryota; kingdom Metazoa; phylum Chordata; class Mammalia; order Rodentia; family Pedetidae; genus Pedetes; species Pedetes capensis. Next base: position 115,450 of record VMDO01002586.1, on the reverse strand, counting down.
CTTATACTAATTACACACATCAAAGTTCAAATTCTACCCATCCAAGAAGGCTGCCAATATTCAGTTTACAGTAATATCACTCTGCTCTACTGTATATTTCATACTTCATGATATTGTTCCACAGCACTTATTCTCAAACACTTAAAAAAACATAAAATGAAACCTTTAGAACCACTATTACATGGTCATGCCTAGCCCTCTTTTGTTCATACCAATAGCAGATGGAATTAAAATTTGAAAAAGCTCACCATGAAATTTATATAAGCCTCCCAGGTGATCCAGCAGAGTCTCTAATGATTTGGATACTGGAAGTAACTCTAAAAATCTGTGGATTACTATATCAAATACTGGAAGGAACCGGAGACACACATTTCCAAAATAGATGGGCAGATATGGGGACTGGATCTGTATAGGAGGATCAACCTGTTCTGCTAGGCCTTCAAAATACAACTTTTCCGGATATTTCTGTGGAAATAAGGAGATGATAATGTTCAGGGCATCTTTTAAAAATTCTCTTAAAAGAGCTAAGTAAAACTAATGTTGAGATTTCAGTTTTATACAGAAACTGTTTTTATTGTTTTTTGGTACTAAGGATTGAAGTCAGGGACTGATGCATGCTAACCATATGCTCTACCACTGAGCTATAGCCCCAGCCCTGTCAAGGAAATATTTGAAATGACACTTTATTATACCTTTCTTTATTTTGTAAGTTTCATACCTACCCAAACTGCAGTTTCATTTTATTGTTAGTCATTGGCATAACTCTAGAGCTAATTTACTTCTACATAGATCAGAAAGAACATAGCAAAACCATAGAGAAAACAGCCAATTAGCCAAATACCTAAATATTGCTTTAAAAGGACTATTTGAAACACTAATTAGAATTAGTACCTTGTGATAATTCATGTGCTTGGTGTGCCAATCGTTCTGTAGCCAGTGTTCTGGGGAATTTTCCTTCACAAAATCACTTACTCGATTTCTAAAATCATTTGGTTTGAGTAACAGCAACTGAATTATGAAATAACAAACCTGGGCTTCATTTCCTTCATGACTACGCATGGCCTTTGAAGAACAATAGAAAAATTAAATTAAAAATGTCCAATCTGTACAAAAGCATGGCTCTGAAATGTTGTAGTCTAAATTTTAATATAGCAAAACCTCACTATCATTAGTATTTCCTTAGATATCTACTCTACCCCAAACCAACTACTCAGCATTCCCAAAACTTATCTGACCCTTTTGCCAGGAATGTTTACATTTACTTTTTGAAATTTAATCTACTCTTGACAATTGATTACCTAGGTAGATGTGACTGTTCACTCTTTCCTGGCAATATTTTCTCCACACCACTAACCTATCCTTTTATTTTACTGATTTATAGACTTACTTTCCCTACTATATTATAACTATCTTAGTGTCTATGCTCCACAGCTAAAAGGTTAATGCTAATATACTAAGCCACGCCAAATATCACCACCATAGCATTTTTTAAAAATGCATCATTTTCTAGTCTGGTTCAGTATTTTTTCTTAAAATTTTGCTTGAAATACACATTAAATTCAGGAGACAAAACATAACAAAACAAAACAAAAAACATTTAGAGGATGCTAAGTAGCTATGTGAAACATTCAGTTAGGACTGTGGCTCCTGAAGTGAACAGAAATGATTATATTAGCACTGTACAAAGAAATCCAATGACATTTTACTACTTCCTTCCTCTAGTGGGAGGGTCTCAGAATCAACTCAAGAGTCTAACTGTATTTTAGAGCATCAGAAAGCCTGGGCCATTCCTGTTATTTACTTTTGTACTTTTGTTTTGTTTTGTTTTGCTTTTGTGGTACTGGGGGTTGGACCCAGGGCCTCACGTCTGTATGCTCTGCAAGTGATGGACCACTGAGCTGCGCCACCAGCCCATTTTTTAGTTTTTGAGACAGGGTCTCACTAAGTTATTACGCAGACTGCCTCTGGTCTCGAACTTGCAATCCTTCTGCCTCTGCCTCCCAAGCCACTGGGATTACAGGCGTGCGCCACCACGCCCGGCTCTTACTTTTGTACCCTCTGTGGATACAATAGTAGATATTCAATACACATACACACTTACTAAAGGAATGAAGAAAGAAATTCAGAAATCTCTTTTTAAGGAAGCTATAACAATTCTTGATTATAGTACAAATCTACTAAATTCTCTGACACAATATAGGGTAAGTCAGCACAAAATTTATCAGCTACACATTTTGATCCAAAATAGAATTATAATACTTAGAAACTTGTTTATTCTTACCAGGCAAAGAATTAATCTGTCCAACGTAACAATGTTGTATTTCCATACCATATCATTAAGAATTTCAATGCATTTATTGAGTTGCTGACCTCCTGCTGATGTAGAGAACTCATATACCAGGAAATCTGCAAATGTTCTCACATGAGCTACCAAGGCCCTGGCTCCAATTCGCTCTAATACTCTGAAAGGCGAAGAGTAAAAAATAAGCTCTGCTGCTGTAAGAGCATCATCAATTGCCAAATGGAATGCAAATCTGTAAGAGACACTTATAAACCGCCTTTACTAAAAAGCATTATAGATGCCTAAGTGGCACTGGAAGTTCTCAAGTCCTTGTCCTGAGCCTGCAGAAACTCTGGATCAGGAAGCTTTAATCCATAAATATCTCTCTGACAAGAGACTACAAGCAAATCCCTTTAGCAGTGACAGTTTTCTGAAACACCCTGATCGAGATTGCTTGATTATGCATACCTCTTGACCCTGCCCCCAACTTTTCCTCTACTTAAATCTGAAGCTTATGTAAGTTCTCTGAAGATGGACAGGGGGTCACCTGTTCCTCTTCCTTCCTCTGCCTTTCATCATTACTAGTATCTTTAACTGGCACATTACAGACAGGTAGCCAAGCCTAATTCTGAGAGTTGGGGATCTGCTTTAAAATATGGTAATAAATCTAAGTTTTCGGCTTACCTATAGCCAATCTGACTAATATGATCTGTTTCCAAAAGCATTTTCCAGAGAAGACAAAGGAAGAGAGGAGGAAAGCCTTGCACAGAAAACTGGGTAATGATGTCATTTTCATTAGTCATTGACTTCCATTTCCTATACTCTTCTTCCACATTTTTCTTCAGATTAAAACGACTTTCCTGAGGTACATTATTTTGTTTGAAGAATGCCTAAAAGGAAGACCAAAAGTTTATGTCATTCAGGACATATGGAGTTAAGAAATCCCTTCTAGATTTGGTTCTGACAGTGATAAATTAAGTGACCTACGGCAAGTTATAACTAAAGCCTGAGGATCTATATCTGGAAAATATGCAAGCCTGACTACATTAAATCTAAGATTCTTTTCCTTGATTTCCTAAACAGAAATTTCAAGCTGGGCTGAATTTAAAGTTTCTTCAATAATTTACTGCTAATCTTAGATGGAAGAAATGTTTCCACCCTTTTGTTACATATTTTAGTGTCTCTATAAGGAAAAGGGGGCTGGGATTTAGCTCAGTTGGTAGAGCGCTGCTCTGCACTCTCTGAGGTCCTGAGTTCAATTCCCAGCACCGCAAGAATGGGAGAAGGATGTGCCGATCCACTCCCTAAGGCAATCCCGAAACAGTCAGCCATTGAAAACCCTATGAGGGTTGCTATGAGTCAGACGTGACTTGACGGCACCTAATAACAACATAAGGAAAAGGGGGCTGGGGTTTAGCTCAGTTGGTAGAGTGCTGCTCTGCAGTCTCTGAGGCACTGGATTCAATCTCCAGCACTGCAAAAATGGGAAAAGGACATGGCTATCCACCCCTGAAGCAATCTCAAAATAATCAGCCAATGAACACCCTGTGAGGGTCACTATGAGTGGGACACAGCTGGAGGGCACCTAACAACAACAACATAAGGAAAAATCATTACAGTAAACCAGTGGTTCTCAGAGTGTGGTCTCCAGATCAGCCGTCTCAACAAATTCTCAGGCCTTATCCCAGATCTACTAAACCAGAAGCTTTGGGGTTGGGACCCAGAAATCTGTAGCTCTGCAAGCCCTCCAGGTGATCCTGTTAAGTTTGAGAACCACTGCTCTATCCTTACTAGAAAGAAGTTAAGGAAAATGAATACTCACTGTGCCCTAATTTTTTTCCGAAAAGTAGAATATAGATGCAGTTTGCCATTTTTTTAATTAGAAAAGTCAAGTTTATAGTTTTGCTGTGTGATTTAAAAAATTCAATTAATGCTATATATGTACTCTGTGAAACTCCATTACAATACATTTCTATCCATTTCAGTCTGATGAAAGAATTTTTTAAGTAACTTGCAAATTTTCTTTCATTTATAATGTGTTAATTCTTGTGAGATTCTAAACTGTTAACTATTAAGATGAAACCATATTAATTAAATTTTAGAAACATACAGTCCCAGAGTAGGATGATTTTGGAAATAAAAAATATTTTTAAAAAAGAAATAAAAGCTAATTTTCTTTGGATTTCACCAAGACTAATCCTCTAGAATGACAATGTGACTGGATGATTCCCCAGGTATCTAATATGTAATTCAGGACCAAATTACCTGTAATGGAGCTGGAAAACAGCTAAGAGTGTGTGAAGCCCAATTATGAGGAGTTAAAGTCATGATGGCCTGAAGTATATCTTTACACCAAGTTCCCTGAATTGAATCAGAGCCTGTAAAAAAATCTAAATATAAACAGATATAATTCACATGTAAATGATCATATCTACAACTTATCAAATATACTGTAAGGAAAATAAAAAACGATTTGTACTCCGAAGAAAAGCACACCACATGTACTCACTGCTTACCTAGTTGTATTAAACTTAAGACCTACATTTTCTTATTTTATGAGTGATTCAGATTATTGTAGTTAGGAATCGTAAGCACAATTAGTGAAGAAACAACAAAAGACATTTCGCATCTCTATTTTTTTTTTTTTTTTTTAGTTTACAGAATACCAATGATAGACACAGGCCCAAGAGTATTGCTTATTTAGTTCACTTTAACAATGATTTATTAATTTTTTATTAAGCCAAGGGAGTAGAATTGAGAATCTAGATGTTTTCAAGTGATTGAAGCAACTATACATAAGAATAACAATCTAAATCACAGTGGTTTACTTAAAATAATATAGCTTACATAATGTATTTGAAACTGATAAATTCAACTTTTTTTACACAATGGTCCTCAATGAGTAGACTGCTGATCTTTGTGAGTCCTCAATGCTATTTGTTTTTTTGAGATGGGGGTCTTGCTATACAGCCCAGGCTGGTCTCTAACTCTTATTCTTCCTGCCTCATCCTTCAAAGTGCTAGGATTATAGGTCGGCAACACCACAGCCAGCTAGCCCCAATTTCCTTTCCAGGATTTGATGAGGTCAAAGCTATTCATACAACAATACCAAGATCAGCACAAATCAAATAGGGCACCAGAGTATACTCACAGCCATTGGATTTTTCATTACATGATCTCAGTGAGAAAACAAGTAAGCTCTAGTTTCACTTAAGAATATCACTGATAATCTTGAAAATTAACAAAGTAAGCCTGTCACTTTAAGAAAAACAAATGATAGTATCTTTTACCAATGATAAGATTTGATGTTTCAAGTGAAAATTAGGACTTGGGAAAACCTGCCTCCACTACCATTAGTGTCATAATTAAAAAAAAAAAATTTCCTTATGAAATTTATAGTGACATAGTATCATTTTCTGAAACTACAATGAAAATGTGTCAGCATTTGCTACTACATAATTCAGTGAACCAATATTTTTCAAATGACCAATTCATGAAGTTAAAAACTGCATACGGATTAAAAAATCCATTCAATGTAAAACAGACCAATGGATTATATTGTAACAAAGTACAAAAAGTTCATTGATAGGACTCTGGATTTCACTTTGCAGCTAATCTTTAAGGAACTATCACTCGTTCAATTTTGGTGATTTCAAAAATTATTCACAATGATCTGAAAATGCTACTAAAATATTCCATTGTTTCCTAACCTTATTCTGAGAGGCCAGTCACTTATTTTATTCACCTATTTTAATTAATATTATATTAACATATTGCAACAGATTAAATATTCTCAGAAGCAGAACTGACAATCCACTTGTGTTCCTTTACAGCAAACATTAAAGAACAATGCAAAAATTCATAATAGTGGCACCTCTTCTCATTAAAGTTTTTTACAGAAAATACTTTCTCATAAAAAATGTTACTTGTGTTAATATTGCCTATAGCCATACCACTGTGGTATGCAATCCCATCAGATCTCAGAAGCTAAGCAGAGTAGGACCTGGTTAATACGTGGATGAGAGACCCCCTGAGAATACCAGGTGCTGTAGACTTAGAAGAAGGACCCAGCAACCCACTCCTAAAAAAACAATCTGCCACTGAAAACCATATGAATAGCAGAGAAGCATGACAATAGTGTTTTGCCTGTTGTACACAGGATTGCTACGAGTCAGACACTGACTCAATAGCACTTAAGAGCAACATTATTATGTAAATTTATTTTTTAATGATTTAATAAATATTTTAAAATATCTTCATTTTAATATCTACTCAATACCCATAAATTTAGTCCATAAAGATACTGAGATTTTTAAATTTATTTTAAAAGAATACACAGTCAGGAAACCAAAAAAATTAAGAACCACTACTTTAAAATTATATAAGATGGTCAAAAACTGATGCTCAACCCCATTAGAATGATAGTGCACAAGAGCTTCTATTAATGACTGATATAATAGAGATATCAAAACAACTGTCCTTGAACAAATGAAAAGTGTCTTTTTAGCATGTTCCCCTATAGTGATCAGTAGAATTATAGCACACTTTATCTGCTGCTGTTGCTCGCATAGTCATCGTACCTGTGACATGAGTTGCTCTGGCTAAGGTCAGTATTAAGGCTCGGTTCAGTTCTTCAGATTCTGCGGACAGCACTGTTTTGGGATCGTTAAGGAAACGCGTAAACTGTGGTTGTACCTCTGAGCTACCTAATGCTGTTATAAGCCTGAGTGCTGTGCTCTCAACACTGAAAGGCAGATAAACAAAAAGAAGTGTGAAAAAGTTGCATATAGAAATTCAGAATTATGGAATTAGATCTAATTCTAGGTTAATTAAAATTTAAAAACGTGAAAACTATGAATTTCCCTTATTTGATTAATAAAACCTCTCCTCCCTTGTGTGAGAATGAGCATTCCTTTATTTGTTTAAAAAATTTGAATTACCAAATTTTAAAATGAAAACCATCTGACATTTTTACACATTTGAAAAAAGATAGCTTATAGCCAATAGGACTAAAAATCTTTCATCTGGATATATAGCATTTCAAATATTAGATTTTTCTATACAAAATATATTTTCATTTAAAATAAAACAAAAATGATACTGTAACCATAATCTGAAGTATATTTAAACCCAGTATCCTAATGTGTTAAGTTACAACATAAATAATAAAAGGCCTTGGAAGTTTTAATTCTCAGTCTAAAGATCCTAAAGCACGGACTCAACTATCTTAATCAATTTCTATTAAAACAATGCTGTCCACTCCTATACTGGAAATATAATATCTTAGAAGCCGAGTTTTATGATAAATGAATAAAAAACAATTGAGAAGGTAAAGGATTAAGTTCCCTACCTCCAACAAAGTTTCTAATAAATCTTAAGGAAGGCAGTCTTCAATGAGCTCACCAAAGATGGAGCTGGTTCTGGTTTGTTTGTGCAACTGCAGCCAAAGTGTGAAGATGACTCAGGAGCTGAACTCTGTAATGAGGCTGAATGTGGTGCATCCGGTAGCTGAACATCTCAAGAAGTGTGTGCAAGATCCCCCATGCATGTGACTTGAAAACAGTAGGCAAGAGCTGACCTGGAAGAATAATTCAAGGAATCAGTTATTAAAAGTTATCCATCAAAAGAAAGTCACACTGAGTAAAATGAAAAAATTTGATCATGAAAATACAAACACACACATACACTCACACACAAATATACATATATTCTCCATATTTTCTCATTTTCTACTTTAATTGTGGGGAAGAAAAATACAGCTCTAATCATAACACCAAGTTTGTTTTTTCTTTGTAGAATTTGACAAATGAGGCTCAATTAATTTGGAAAAATACAATACAACAAGATATGAAGAAAAATTATTCTAACCTTCCTCACTCTTTAGTTACCTTGTAAATTATTTTTACAAAGCCGATCTTCCCAACATTTTGAAGTGTAAATTTCAACACCACTCTCTCCCTTTTCTTTGTGGTTCTGGGGACTGAAACCAAGGTCTCATGCATGCTAGGCAAGCATTCTACCAGGCTTAAGGGTCATTTTTTTTTTCTCTTTCTTTTTTTTTTTTTTTTTATTGATTTTTATTTATTTTGGACAAGGTCTTGCTAAGTTGCCCAAGCTGGTCTTGATCTCAAGGACTCAAGTGATTCTCCTGCTTCATCCTCCTAAGTAACTGGGACTATGGGCAAATGCCATGGTATCCAGCCTAGACTTACTTTTAATACAAAAAATTATATCACCTACTACCTTGCTCCTGTCTCCCTTCCAAGAAAACTATATCCAACTCTTAATTATCTGGAAGAAGAGATACTGTGGTTAAAACTGAAATTATACTGTACTGGTAAAAAGTTAGAATTAACATGAATCAGAAAAATGTTTTCATATTAGAAAGTATTTTTTGTTTAGAACTGCTAATAACAGACATTACAACTTGTCTACTGCAACACAGGAAAACTCCTTCTCTATTATAGGCAATTAGACTTAGCAATCACCAGATTAACTGCACTGCTGCCTCTGGCAAGAATTCACTTGCATAAGGACAAGGACTATGTCTATCTTGCTCATCGCATCCCAAGCAACTAGAATATTGTCCTTTTTTTAACATGTTACTTAAAAATGTGCTGGGTACAGTGGTGCTCACCTATAATCCCAGTGACAGTGTGCTGAGGCAGGAGGATTGCAAGCTGAGGCCAGAGGCAGCCCGTACTACTTAGAACTTAAGAAGACCTGTCTCAAAATAAATAAATAAAAAGAAAAAAAAGAAAGAAAAAGACCTGGGGAAGTGATAGAGTACTTGCTCAAGGCCCTGGATTCAACCCCCTAGTCCTAAAAACAAAAAAATAGCGATCACTCCTCTGACAGACATTAAAGAACATGTCTTCTTAGTCCTCTTTTTAATTTTTTCTCTATAACATACATCACCTGACATAATGCATATTTCACTTGTTTGCTTTATTGTCTGCTTCCCCATTAGCAGGGAAGTCTCATGACGGCAATGAATTTTGTTCACTCCTGTATCCTCAGCATCTGGAAGAGTATATGCTGAATTAATGAATGGGTTAATGGTAATAAACATCCCAAAGTCCTGTCTTACTGATAAATCCTTTGATGCCCAAAGACTCTATTTCCATATAGACCAATAAACGACTGTACGTTTCCACTAGGGCTGGAGCCAACGCCACACTGGACTTTGCATGAGCAAGTTTTATCACCCTGGTTGCAATGCTGTGAATAAGGCTGAGGAGAAAAAAAAAAAGGGAAGAAAATAATCATCCACTTTTTTATATAAATGGAAGAGCTATTTACTTTTAGTTAACAGTATAAATCTGAATTAAAATTATTCAAATTTACTTCACTCATTTAACACATTTAAGTTGTACAGGGCAATTGGTTATGATGCACTGCACAACTGGAAGTGAATTCTGGTTTCAAAGGTGCTTTCAGGCTGGGGGTGTAGATGCGCTTGATAGGCACTGGGATCCCTGTGCTCATAGGAAAAAAATCTTTGTGTACAAGTCATAAGAGCATGCTTGAGTGATTTTAGTCTGCTCTTCTTTTTAAAATATGTAAGTAAATACATTTGAGGAATTAAGTGACCTTTGACACAGAATTAATTAATAAATCACTGCTAAGAGCTAAGTATTAGATTCTAATGGGGCTTTGCTCAAATCTGGCACAATACAAGTGAAGTACACATATCATCAATCACAGTGTTTACCATATTAAAAAAAGCATAGTTTTTCCAGAACTGATGCTCCACCTGGAGACCGTCAAATGTGTCCTCACTGGCCTAAAATTACTGTTTTAAGTTTTAGGCAATATTTAGAAACCAAAAAACTAGAATAAAAACCTGGAATTCTACTCCTAAAAATTTTTGAAAATCTAAATACACTTCCTAGAAGAAATGTAACCAGAGTGCTCCTTGGAAGAAAGCATGATTAGTCTGTGTCTTATGTATTTTGGACATGTCAGGAGGGACTAATCCCTGGAGAAGGACATGATGTTTGGGAGAGTGGTGGGTCAGCAAAAAAAAAAAAAAAAAAAAAAAAAAAGGAAGATCCTCAATTAGAAGGCCTGACATAATGGTACAATGGGCTTCAACGTAAAAAAAGATTCTGTGCATGACAGTGTCAGGGAGTATTTCATCCTGTTTTACATAGGGTTGCTATAAGTTGGACCTGACTCAACAGCACAACAACAACAACAGATACACTAGCCTGAAATCTTACCCTACAAACTAAATTGGCAGCACCATGAGGTGGAACCCCACACTCTCCTTGTGGCTTTCGTCTCCTCCAGATATTCACACCTCCATGTCTGCTAACATCTGGCTTCCCATCATTTTGTGCCAGGCTTCACTAATCTACATTCTCAGCTTGGGTCTTCTGGGCACCTGAGGTCTGAGAATCACACCCACTATCTTTCTAAAAACATAATGATAATTCCAAAGCCTTAAAATTTTTATATCCCTGGACTCAACAATGCTACTTCCAGAAAATTATTTCATAAAAACATTAAAAGAAAAGGTAATTATGGATGGTCCAGTTACTGCCATGAAGACAGCTTTCATCATCATCTTTATAATATGAAGACACTGCAAAAACTTCAATGTCCAACAACGTAGAACTGGCTATATTATATTTATAGCCTCATAAAAAACTTCTTTGGAGCAATTCAAAAAGTGTTTTTAGAAAACACTAGAAAGGTGTTTGCTTATTACAGGAAAAACAAGATAAAACAGCTTATTATTGTCAACCAAAAACACAAATTCTCATATTTACCTATAGAAAAAAAAAAGACTCATATACACACAAAAAGTTTACCATAGTTATCTCTAATGGAAGGATTATGGCAACCATTTTCTTTGAAATTATTTGTATATTCTAGAATTCCTATAACACTCATTTTTGTAACAAAATAAATGTCATTATTTCTTAAATGGACCTTACCATAGATACATATGTATGTGTAAATATACAATCATAAAAATCAAAGTTTATGCTATATATATATATATATATATATATACACACACACACACACATATCTAGATATGAGGCCAAATAAATAAAAAGAACATACCTCATTTTGGCATGAACTGTCAGTGAATCCAGGAGATTCATTGGTAAAGGAGTTATAGATCCTGAAGCTGAACAGCTTGTTCCAGGGAGAGGTATTCTCATAATTCCATTTCCATAAATAGTTTCTACCAGAGCTCCCATGGGTAACGTAAAACACTCTGAGTTTGTAGAGTATGCATTACATAACAGGGCAATCTTATAGTCATTCATCTGTAAACTTTTATTTCTCAGACTCTGTTGGAGAAACCTAAAAATTTACATTCATTAAACAGAAAAAAGTACAATTAATTTTCATGAAGTTAACCCGCATTTTTAAAAAGTTCAATATTTCCTGGGTGCCATGGCACATGCCTATAATCCCAGCAACATCAGAAGCTAACATAGAAGAATAATAAGTTTGAGGCCAGAGGCAGCCTATGCAACTTAGGGAGGCCCTAGCTCAAAATAAAAAATAAAAAAGGGCTTGAGGGTGCAACTCAGTGGTAGAACACCTGTCTAGCATGTGTAAGGCCCTAGGTTCAATCTCCTAGTACTGCCAAAACAACAACAATAACAAAAAGTTGAATCTAATGCAACTGCTTACTATCTTTATTCCTATAGATATTATAGTATCTGTGTGAAATACCAGAGTATAAATGCATGTTTAAAAGTTTGGGTAATATTTCATAAGAAAAATTATTATAAGTTAAGAATTAATGATATTTTTTAAGTATATACTACATATACAGGATTGTATTATGCTAAGTTTTGGAGAATAAGGAGATAAATTCAAGTCTATGAAGTAGGCCTCTATTATCTGCTTAAATACAACCTACACCTTCATTATCACTATCACTATGAAAGAATGGTAATGGTTATTTTATAAAATGAAAGTCAAATGACATACAAGAGTCTAACTACCCTACAGTCATCTATAAGAAATCCGGCAGTCCTTAGAAGTTCTGGGAGGTAAGTTCAGCTAGTCCTTTTTATTTTTGAGATAAGATCTCACTGGGTAGCCCAGGCTGGCCTGGAACTCTCTATGGAGTCCAGGCTGGCCTTAAACTCATGATCCTTTCGGCTCAGCTTCCTGAGTGCTAGTTTGCCCTGGCAAGGTCAGCTGTTCCTAACACCTCTGAGTGAAGCACATTCCTATCTAAGAAGGGTATCTCCCTTGAGTCATCACAGCTTTGGAGAACATGTCAGGGAGCATGCCAGCGAGATCAGTTCAATCAATTCTGGCAGCCCAGTGAGTACAAAATGTCTTAGTCAGATCACACACAAATCACAAGCACTTGAGAAATCTGAAATATTTTCACATTGATAAAAGTTAAGATATTCAATTAAATTAGTGATTTCAAAGTACAACATGTGAAAACAAAGATCACTCTTGAAAATTAAAAGAAAAACACCTATAAACAGGATTAATCTTCTAGATCTTTTATTATGCTACCATTGGTCAAGTTCTCTTGCTGAGACACTCATTAAATATTCACTCTCTAGTGACTGATATTAGTTGACACAGAAATAGTGACTGATATTAGTTGACAACTGTTTATTAAACAAGAAAATTAATAAACTGGTTTTTTTTTGTGTGTGTGGGGAGGGTACTGGGGGTTGAACCCAGGGCCTCCTGCCTGCATACTCTGCAAGTGCTGGACCACTGAGCTGCACCCCCAGCCCATTTTTTTACTTTTTGAGACAGGGGCTCAATAAGTTACGCAGACTGCCTCTAGTCTCGGACTTGCGATCCTCCTGCCTCTGCCTCCCAAGCCGCTGGGATTACAGGCTTGCGCCACCGTGACCGGCAACAAAATTAATTGGTAAGAAACAAATAACTTACTCATGGTGGAGCTTTAGGGAATGAGGTATTGGAATCTGTAGCTTGGGGTTGCCATTTTGGGCTTTTCTATTGAGATGAATCCAAATACAAGTCATTGCAAAGGCATGAGTTGACTGGGGTTTGTTAATATCAGGAACTGGGATACACTGTAAAATAACAATTCACATATTATAAGAAAGGGAAGAACTAAGTAATTACATGTTTCTTAGTAATCCTTTATGGTATAATTTTTAAAAAACATCCTACCTTGATTTAAACCTAATGGTTCTTTGACTATTCAATAATATAAATCAGAAGGTGTACCAGCAATAAAAATTTAAAACTATTACAAGATGTTTTATTTGGCATGTTTTTAATTTTCAATAAAATAAAAGGTGCTTAGTAAAGTTTTTCCTATCAGACCCTTTCACACAAAAATCATTTAAATTTTTTTATTTCTTAAAAATTACATACATTATGAGAGCTTATTAAATGCAACATATATACTGAAAACATAATTTCCAAAAGCCTCATCTATACTTTCCAATTTTTAACTGATATAGATAAAACACAAAATTATACATATTAATGGAGTACCATGTATACATCGTTTTGATCTATGTATACATTGTATAATCAAAGTTAAACATATTTGTGGCATCTGATCCTAGAAGCTAAGCAGGGTTGGGCCTGGTCAGAACTTTGATGGGAGACTGCCTGGAAACACCAGATACTATAGGCTTGGGAGAAGGACCTAACCAACCCATTCCCAAAAATCAATCCACCATTGAAAACTCTATGTACAGCAGAGAAGCACTGACAATAATGTTTTGCCTGTTGTATGTAGGGTCACTATGAGTCAGACATGGACTTTATGGCACCTAGCAATAACAATCTTCTCACACACTGGTCATTTCTTTATGGCAAAAAACATTCAAAATCCTTCCTTCTAACTTTTTTGAGATATATAGTACACAACAGATATGTATAGAAACCTTACTGTACAATAAACACATAGGACTTCTTACTCCTATCTAACTGCAGCATAGTACCCATTGATCAACCTTTCTCTATGCCTTCTGAAATATACCTGCTTTTCAAGAATATATAAAAACCTAAAAAATAGTCAGGTATGGTGATGAACTCCTGTAATTCCAGTATTTGCTAGCCTGAGGCAGGAGAAGCACTAGTTGCATGCTAACATGGGCTACATAGTGAGCCCTGTCTCAAAAAAATAAAAAAATCTATCAAATATGCAATCTAAATAACTATCATTAAACACATTGAGTATGGATGGATTAAACAATGATGGATAACTGGAATTTGCTTTAAAATTTTCCAGTATTAAAAAAAATTCAAGGAGGAGAGCGGCAGTAAGAATACTTCTAGAAGATGGGTACATGAAGGTTTACTGTTCTATTCACTCTACTTCTGGTGCATGTTTAAAATTTTCCACAGAAAGTTTTTTTTAAAAATACGGCAAGCATCAAAATACATCACAATTCACTCAAATACTTTACTTAACAGAACCCTAGTGGGGGTGAAGAGGGGACCATACCGAGAATTAACTGATAAACAAAAATAGGTATTAACACACACTTGTTATTTGGCCATTCATTGATGCATATAGATTAAACAGCATTAGTATCTTTTAAAGCTTGTAGATCTAGTAATGTAGAGAAAGAGCTTGCTATACTAGATATTCAATTCTGATTTAGAATAAACTTTAGAAATAACCTTGTTCAATTTCTTTAATGTACATGTAAACAAACTCATGTCAAAAGAGACTGACTTCCCAGACCATGATCAGATTTAATCACACAACTGGGGAAAAACTCATTTAAATCCAGTGATCTTTTCACAAAATCACAGTAAAATCTTTAAACATAAATTAGATATAATTCACTCACCACACTGTTAGCTATTCAGTAAAACTTACTTCTTTTTCTGGGTACAGAAGATCAAAGAGCTTCATGACAGGAAGAAAATCAGCTAGTTCATTTTTCTGAATACTTCCAGAAATGAACTGCAGGAGAACCCACATCAGATGATCTCTGCCTTTAATCAGTCCTCGTCCTGCTAACTGTAAAAAATAATTAACTGCAAATACACACACACGTACTTAAGGAGATAGATGTAGGATTTTTTTTTTTTTTTTTTAAAAGAGAAACTCTGGTGTTATGGCTTAGATCTTAAATGTCTCCCAAAGGCCCATATGCTAAAGGCTTGGTCCTCAGCTAACAGTGCTGTTGAGAGATGGTGGTACCCTTAGGACTGTGTTGGGGGAGGTGGATGGATAGCGGAAAGAAGTCAAGTTATTGCATGCATGTCTTTGAAGTGGGTACTTGGATACTAGCCCATTCCTCTGTCTCTCTCTGCTTCCTGGCCACCATGAAGTAAAGTTTCCTCCATCATGCATTCACACCATCACGATGTACTGCCTCCCCACAGGCCCAACGGCAATAGGACCAAGCGACCATGCACTAAAACCTCTGAAACTGTGAGCCAAAATGAATCTTTCTTTGTTATCAATCACTTATCTCAGGTATTCTGTCACAGTGACCGAAAGCTAACACACCTGGTTCCTCCTCTCAGAAAGTCAGTAACTAACTTTGGTCCTTAATAATTAGTCGTAATTCAGTACACACCACATATGGCCTGCTAAATTATTTTAATATTACATTTGTTTTTTCCTACTCCCTCAAATAACTACATATATCAAAAAACCAATGTTTTAGAACATAATTAATGCATGAATGAGAATCAAGCTTAATATAGAATAATTTTTATCAAAAATACCTCACCAAAACATAAGAAATACTTTACCAAAAGAATTTTTTAAAAACTTAAATCCTCAAGGACTGGTTATCATAAAACACTTTCCTGGTTAACTGTCAATCAGAAGAGAAACCAATCATGGGAGGAGAGGTGTGGTGGTTGAAAGTGTTTTAACAACTCATAAAAAATACTTCCACCAAATAATCCATGCTATAGAGATGTTATAGATGTGACAACATTTATTCTCATTCAACATGTCTAAAACCTTATGACTAAAACCAGCTCTTCTCAGAAATTTACTCTTCCACTCATCTTCACTTTCTTAGGTTCACCATCCTATCCTTCTATTCATTACCTAAGTAGAAGCCAGTGAGTGAGCCTTGCTGCCTATTATTCTCTCTGTTACGTGGCAGTCACCTAGTCCTATGCAATTTTCTCAGTACACCTGTCTCTGGTTCTTCCTCTTTCCTGGTGTAGGGTGTCAGCATCTTTCACTTCACTCACAATAATAACTCTCTTACTAGCTTTCTTGCATCTGGTTTTGGCCCCATCCATCTCTACACCATTAACTTTCTTCACAGGACCATTCTCCCACATCTGTCAGTTTGTCATGCTGTGGGGGCCTGTGTATTGCTGTGATGCTGAAAGCTACTTCCCCAGTGTTTCAGGTATCAGCAGGGCCACACATGGTGGACAAGTTTCAGCTGAGCTTCTAGACTAAGACAGACTAGGGAGAACGACCTGGCAACTCATTAAACATTGAAAACCCTATGAATAGTAGAGAAGCACTGTCAAATAACAGTGCTGAAAAATGATCCCCTGGCCCCTGAAGGCATTCAAGAAAGGACTGGGGAAAAGTTGCCTCCTCAATGTAGAGTCACCCTTAATGATGGGAATGGAGTAAAACTCCCGGGACCTCCATTTGCTGATATGGCACGACTCAAAATAGGAAGAAACACAGTGACTACAACAATGGCTCAAACATAAAAAGATGGTGTGCATGGCACAGTGTTGGGTAGTGTTTCGTTCTGTTGTACATAAGGTTGCTCGCTATGAGCTGGATCTGACTCAACAGTACCTAACAACAACAATAATAGGGCCATTAGCAGTAACTTTTCCAACTTGTATATGATGATGCCATTCCTTTCCTTATTGCCACCAAAGAAAACATAAGCTCCCATGGCTGTGCAGAGTTCTCCATGTCTGCCCTTGCCTTACTACCCTCCTCATGTCATCAATACTTTTCCCAATATATTTTTCTTTCCAGTTCCTTCACACACCATACCTTTCTAAGTGATGATACTATTGCTAGTAAAACATACTGCTATTTTTCCTCTTGGCAAATTTCTATTCATCCTTCAAGCATTAACTTAAAGATCTCTTTGATAAATCTATTCCTGATGCCTTTGTTAGAGATGTTCCCTTTCAATCCTATTGCAGGCAAATATGCTTCCATGAAGACAACTGCTATATTATCATAAAACTGAGCATACACATTCCTTCCTCTATATTGAAGTACTTCTCAAGGGCCTTTTGTATCCCCTGATCTTTGCATTGTGAATGTGTAGAATGAATGACTGAATCCAGTTTTTAGAGTTGAAAGAAAGCAGAAAGCTGTGAAACCATAAAAGTCATAAGCAGAACAAATCTAGGTCACTGACTTCTGCCCCTGCAGCAATCACTAGGCAGAGCCCAAACTGGTGTAAAACATACTAATCAACAGGTGAAGTGGCTCTGGTTGAAAGATATGGTACGTACCTTCTGATGAAGAGAAAGGACCATATGTGGAAAACTGGCAAACTGGAAAAGTACAAAGAAAATGAGCTGACTCGAGAGATGCTGCCACAGGAGTTGGCTTGTTCCCCCATCATCAAACTTCTCCTCGGTCTCGGACCGCTCCATGGCATACACCACCAGATCCACCAATTGATCCTCCAGCACAGGGCAGCGCTGCTTGTGCTGTAGGGCAGAGATTAAATACAGTATTCCAAAAGCCTCTCGGTTAGTTTCAGAAGTCACCAGTTAATGGGCATTAATAGTAACAAGAGGCTGAGAAGCATGGAATGAAGTTGAACTTAAAAATTTAAGGTTAGATTCAGTCTATTAAAGCTGCATCATGTCACATTATCATAGAGGACTTTCATGAAAAAGGTAATTTTTTTCAGTCTCCTCCAAAACAGACTTCCCATTAATTTATGGCTTAAACTACATATATCAGTTTCAATTTGACAAAGGGCATTCAAAGCACAGTAGAAAATCTTGCTATTTATCCTTTGAAAA
Organism: Pedetes capensis; assembly: GCA_007922755.1. NCBI lineage: Eukaryota > Metazoa > Chordata > Mammalia > Rodentia > Pedetidae > Pedetes > Pedetes capensis. The sequence continues at coordinate 97,233 of VMDO01002586.1, read as the reverse complement.
AAAAGCTAACACTTTAAAAGCCATATGAAATGGGGATAAGAGTATTAATTTTGCAATCTGACTCAAAAGAAGAAAACCCTTAATTTTCATGGATAAAATACTGGGAAAGAGCAAATAAAGCAGTATGTCAATCTATGTTTTTTAAAGTGACCACCCTAAATTTACACTACCATCGTATACAGATATAAACCTAAATAACTATCAGATTGCTCACTGTCTGTGGTGATAATCCTGATACGAATATGGAAACTTCTTCCACAATTAAAAAAAGCTGACTTCAAAGTTAATCTCTGCTCTTCCCTCTTGGAAGACAAACATAATGCAGCTTTAATTTTAAATTAGACCATTTAAAATCTAAAACAAGAAAAAGAATTGGTTTAAACACTAACAATGAAAATGCAATTTCCCTTTCTAGAGGCAAAAAGATTTGTGCTTTTAAAAAGTGATTTACAAATATATCTTTACAAAAGAAGGATGTTAAGCCATATTTTAAAAGCTACTTCATTTTTCCTTTATAAATATGTTAATTACTTAGTAGCAGGCAGTTGGAAGCCTTTCTAGTGAATACAATTACCAATACAGATGCTTTCTCTCTAAACTTTAGATGTAATTATCAGTCTTTTGCCATGAAAAAGGGATGAGATTTCTTCAATTTTAGAGAAAAAATGCAAAATGGGGACAAATTTGGAAAGAAAAAAAACCATAATGAATTGCATCCCCTCTTTTGCATGCTCTTTGCCAGTTCCAAATTGTAAAGCTCCAATATAGCTGCACTTTCTTAAAGCATGCAAATAAAACAAACATCTATCCAAAACAGTAAGCATCAATGGTCGTTTCTTAGTTTTTCCAAAAACACAATGCCATGATCACAGTTCAACCACATTACAGGTTTACAAATAGCAATATTAACACCACCAGTTGAGACTACAGTACTTTTCCTTCAAATGTAATTATCATTATGAAGCAGAGCAAAGTGCAACAGACAACACTACAGACTATTTCTTAAATCAGCATGCAAAACTACTTTGTACAGGGCTTGAAATTCACTAGTTCTGCCAATCACCAACAACCTACGAAATGTGTCAGACAACACAAATTTAGAGTGAGATCATTCAAAGTATACAAGAGTCAGAAAAATTTGTGAAAAGAAGTAAAGCCAAGATTTCCAGTAGGAATTTTTCACTAGTGATGGGAATTTGCTTCTACTTTGGAGACTAACCAATTTGTCATCTATTTGTCCATCCATGGTGGTCTTCCATCAATCTACTTAAGGAAAAAAGAGCAAACTAAATAAAATTGGTATTTAGCACCCAAGTCACTTTGAAGTTTCCCTTTATAGTATTAGCTATTTGTTTTAAAAACTGGATTTTCACCTACATATTTTCAGGTTTGTTGTGATGATCACACAGTTAATGATTTAAAGAATGCCAAAAATATTAAAATTTTGACACAGTAAAAACAACTAGGAAACAGTTAACACTGATGGGGCTTTCAACATACGCCATGGCTCAAAGATTATCCCCAACTTTTCTGTTAAGAATTAAAGTTATCAGAAATCTCTATGGTACCTAATACCCTAGTACTGATGGCAGCAGAACATCTATCAGGATTAATTATAAAGTTCCCAGGTATTTTTAGTTAAAGCCAAAGATATTTCTCAAACCAAATTTAAAGATAGTCTTAAACATGTTGCTTTGTTTGGTAATACCAAAAAAGAAGTCTGAAAAATAAAATGATCTTTGCTACTACTTTCACATAATAAGCTTTGATTTAATTTTCAATCTTTAAAAATAGATACATTAAAACTAAGACTTTCTACCACATAGCAGATTGTTTTACAAAGTGGACCAAATAAACATTTGTAGAGCAGTTTAATGAATTATACACAAAGGTCAATTTTCAATCACTAAGCTAAGAGAATTCAGCAAGTCAATGGATGCTAGGCCTACGGCTATTCGTATCTCGCTTTCTTAAAGTAATGGTAAATTTAAGCCCTCAAAATTCTTACATATAATGTTGAACTTTCTAGTTTACATCATATCTATATGCATTTTTAAATGTTTCAAGGTGAGAATGCCTAATTTCAACATCTTAACTATTTGATTTTCATATAATAGCCCAAATTGTATTGGAACCTTATTTTAAATTTTCAACTTTGGTAAAAGCTAAAAATCAGGCACAAGGTATTAAGAGAAACATTAACACTAATACCCACCCATGCCCCCGATTCCTTCTCATCTCTACATCAACTAGTAAATGACATTTTTTTTCCATCTTATTATTTCATAGCCTATATTGAGTGATATTTGACACTTTTCACATAATAGTTCTGGTACTGCTTTTGCCATAAAAACTTAACATGTTGTACCTAGAAGGGCTTGAATTAATTCTAAATCATTATTTCTGTGCTATAAATAATTTTCAAAGCAGTATCTATTCTGAACAAGTTGGGAGGGAAATATTTCTTTTAATGCCATTTATCAATTATCTGCTTTGAACAAGGAAGCTGCCAATCAGAATCTGAGCCTTATGACAGTAAATAACTTTGAAGGCTATTTTAACAAGAAACTCAATGATTAGTTTAAGATAAATGTCTCCCAGTAGCCAGAGTTCATATGTACCACATAACAGCTTGAGGAATGTATGTGATTTGTGTTGTTTTTATTTAGCAGGAAAAAAATAAATAAAAACTCTCACGTAAATACATTACCACAGATGTTTTCCACTATCAATTTAAGTACATCATTTCACCTTGCTGGTCACAGAACTAAGCTATTTATTACCTTTAGAATGCGACCAATTTTAGGATAAAAATATAGCCCAATTCCTACTGGAAAATGCAATATGGATAGGTCTTTAAAAGGTTTCAAGCTTTAAGTAAATTATTGCATTGCCAGAGAAAGGACAAGAAAGTATAGTATAGGATATAGTTCTCTAATGATTAAAGATATGATAAGATGACTAGGTTATTTTTAATCACATGTTTTTTATACTGTGTTTTCTCATTTTTATATTCTACTTTCCAGTAGGTAAAAATAATATATCAAGGTAATTCAGCATATTATCTTCCAAGTCCTTGACTACAGGTTTTTTCTATGAAAACAAATGCAATGAATTGTGAATTTTTGACAATGTTTACACTACAGTGGGACCAATACTAATAATGTTCTGTCAGCATTTCCATTATAAACTTTATTTTTTATGGATTTATGTCTTAGTCATAAACTTTTTTTAGGTTGAAACTTGTTACTGAAATGATCAGATCAGAATACTTTTCTCGGAATTATTATCTTTAATTTCTACTTTGAGAAGAGCTGTGCCCCCAAAGGAAAAAAAGCTATAGATGGCTAAAGATACCTGGGGGAAGGTACTTGTGGCTCTAATGTCCATGGGTACATTTATCAACCAAACTGCAAAAAAATTGAGTCAAGTATGACTTAAAGTTCATTGTAAAAATTAGTTTTAGACATAGCATGAAGCAATCTTCAAAAGTTAATTGAATACTTACCTCTAACTCAAGTGAAAGTTGATCAGAATTACTGACTTGGTATTTAAGATTAAAGTGACAGATTATATGAGATTAACTGTCAGATACTACAGTGGTGAAGAAGTTTCAGTTTCGCATGTACAAACGTTTGTCCAAACAAGGAAACTTGGTAAATTTTTCAGAAGAAAAAACTTAAAATAATAAAAGAGATATTGCTACTAGGGTGAGGTTTGGCATGCAAAGTTTCAACACTGAGCAAGTTTTATGGCCAAGCTATATGTCCTTAAAAATAGGGCTTTATAAATGGAAGCACTGGCACAACCTTCACTATAGTATTGCAAACAGTAACGCTATTTTATATATCCTAGACAAGAACGTCTTTTTAAAATCAAAAAGCTGGTTTATTTTAATATGTTGGGCTCAAAAATTTTTAACAAAAATAATTGGAACCACTATTTTGCTTAAAATCTCAAAGGTGAAAAGTCCTTGAACAGACTTGGGAATGCATAAGAGTTTGGTTTATAAAGTGTGGCCATAGTGTTTTCTTCCCCCACCATAGGTGAGCTTCAACTGAGAGAAGCCCACTCTTGGAGAAAGACACATACGGCAAAGACTGACAAAGAAGGGTGTTTGTCAAGAGGTGTGGGGTCACCTAAGAGCATGACATTTCTTAGTCAATCCCCATGTTTCCAAAAAAAACCTTCCCTGTATAAGGCTTACCACTCCAATTTTTAAAAGCAGCATATATCTATTCAAATGCTCTTTTCTCTTTTTTGTTTTTATTTTGTTTTTGTTTAAGGCAAAGCAACATAAGTATTTTGTTCTTGTTGTTTATTTATTTAATAGTGTGGAAAGACAGAGGCTGCCACAAATCTTTCCATCTCTGAAAATTCCATCAGGCTAGCTTTAGCCCTACAGTCTGCAAACAGTAAAATGGAGTGGGAAGAAAAACAACCCATCAAAAAGAGACAGGCTTTAGAGTGCCAGGTGTTATCTCTTTCTCAAAAAAAAAAAAAAAAAAAAAAAAAAAAAAAAAAAAAAAAAAAAAAAAAAAAAAAAAAAAAAAAAAAAAAAAAAAAAAAAAAAAAAAAAAAAAAAAAAAAAAAAAAAAAAAAAAAAAAAAAAAAAAAAAAAAAAAAAAAAAAAAAAAAAAAAAAAAAAAAAAAAAAAAAAAAAAAAAAAAAAAAAAAAAAAAAAA